>CAUYPK010059290.1:0-10384 GCA_963574355.1 Loris lydekkerianus | reverse complement strand
AAATAGATTAGATCAACAACAAGTAAGCAGATCGAAAGAGCAATCAGAAACTCACATCTGGGACAACCTAAGACAGGATATGGAGAGGCTGCACGATGGATTACATTCATAGTACCCAAAGACGGGTAAGATCACTCTGCGTTCAGTCGACCTAAGACAGGGACCAAACCATTGATGTTTGTATCCCCATGACAGGTAAGATTGAAACTGCAAGAGCAGGCAACCTAAGACAGGGGCTATGTTTATCTGCCATACAAAAAACAAAAGAGGGAATTGTTGGGCCCTGCCATGTGCCTGAGGCCTAGTGCAACTTCCCGAGCCTGACTAGAAGTAGATCCATTGAACTACTTCCGCATAGCAATGACTCAGCAAGGCCCAGCGTGAAACTGCCTCTACCTAGATACAGCCAAGATGGTACCATGCCATTGGCCCAACCCTGTCCCATACCTCATCCCCCGCCTTCTTTTCCTGCCCCTTCCCCACCCTCTATATAAGCGGCTGCTTGATGCAATAAAGTTGAGTTCCTGCTTAAAAAAAAAAAAAAAGAAAAAAGAAAAAAAGAAAAAGAAAAACAAATCATAAATAAAAAAGAACAAATTTCTGTCAAATTTTCTGTGTTTTAGAGTCATGTACTCTGATTATTTTGGTATTCTTTCTTCCTGACTCATTCTATGAATGTTATGCAGGTGAATTTATCCTGAGAGAGAACAATTTTGCATCCTCTCATTTTTTAGGGGAGGGGAATAAGGCTAAAAGTCATTTTCCTTTGTCACCAATATTTTTTTAACATTTTATGATGATTGAATAATAGTCCTTTGGGGGAAGCGTATATATATACACATTCAACGAGTCTTGAATGGGAGATTCTTAACATACATACATACATATCTAAATTTAAACGTATATAACCTGTACTTAGCTATTATAAATAAACAAAACTGTGATGACCACATTGTCATTTGTGTAACTTGGGAGATACCTACTTTTCTTGCTTACAGGCTTATCTAATCTTGATTCCTTGTCTTCGCTCCTGGATTTCTCAGTTATAAGCTCCATCCCTGGGTTTCTGCCCTCTGATGTTGTGAAATTCATCCATGCTGGATAGCAGACTCTTGCTTGGCTTACTTCTTGCCTCCTCACCTCCTTGGGTACCATGTGCTTCCTCCTAAGAACTGGATCTCTCACTCCAATGACAGATCATGTCTGAGCCCCTGTCCCATTTCTCCTTGCCAGATCCTTTCAGAGTTAATATAACTATTTTCAGTTTGTAAAACAGAAAACAAAACCACCACTGACTTTCTAGCTATTTTTTCCTGAAGACATTTTTGACTCTCACCCTTCCTTTAATTTAACTTTTTTTAAAATTATATTTTATTAAATCATAACTTTGTACATTGATGCATTTACGGGGCTGAGGGTACTGCTTCAATATACAATGTGAAATGCTTACACTGAACTAAGTACCACATCCATCACAATCATACTCATTTCTTAATAGTTTTGAAATGTACCATTGCATCATGCACATATACTCAAGCTTCTCTTCAGATCGTGTAAATCTTTCACCTTTAACTTAACTTTGAATGGAAATATATTAGGTGTTCCAGGAGGCCGAGAGTGAAATGATTTGGTTTTAGGCAGGTTAGCTGCAGGGCAAACATTCCAAGTTATAATTCTAGTTCGAACAGCATGAGCTTTGAGCTACAGCAGAACCCAGTTCCAGTCTCAGCAATTCCACTTCTTAAACATGTGAATGATGAGAAAGTGATTGAACCTCTCTGAACTTTCATATCCTATCTGAATGTGAAGGATGGCAACACTCCCTTGGAGAGTTCCTGGGAGGGCTTCCAAGCCTTGAGGCTTTATTGCCCACTGAGTATTCCAGTGGCTAAGTCAGCTGTGTGGACACTTGGACACTGGCAGTCAGTGCCAGAAAGCGATGAGCCTGTGACTTACTATTGGTGTGAACTTAGGCAAGATAGTTACCCTTATGAGCCTCAGTTTCTCTTTGTAAAAAATAAAGATGCATATTTATTCCTTGGGGCTGTTCCATCAAGAGAGATAATGCATTTAAAGTGCCTGGCATATGCCAGGAACTCAATAAATATTCATTTCTTCTCACCCTCCTCCTTCTCCTCCCTAATGTCATCTTGGATTTCACCACAAGACGTTTGACCAGGCAAAGAAGGTCAGGAAGGAGACATGGGCAGCGTGGAGCTGCACTTCTCCAGACGTTTTGAAAATGATTGAAAGTTAAACTGGGCCAGGAGTCTGGTGACGTTTGGGTGAGAGACAGAGTTAAATTAAGGTTTAATCTTAGCCCTTTCCATGTGTTAACCAGGCTGCGTGGAGCGAAGAGTTTGAAAGAGATTCAATGCTGAATTTTCTCACTAATCTGATGAGAAGAGAGAGGCATGGAAAGAAAGAAAACGAGAGAGAGGGAGAATCAGAGTTCAGATGGCTAATTTTCTAGCCAGAAGCTACTGGAATGTTTCCATTAGGAGATATGAAAAGAGACAAAAAGAAATAATAACTGAAGATGGCTTTGTTGGTCAGAAAAAAGTTATCATTCTGCCGGGGTAGAGGGCACTGGGCGAGAGCATAGATGGAGTAGGTACTCGGGGGACATATTTCATTTTAATGTAGTCACTTTGGTACCTCTCTATCTGTACATTCAATTAGCATCAGAGGAAAAAATAAAAGTTCCTCATATGTCAGCCTGCTTCCCAGGCCTGGGGGAGAGAGCTGGGGAAACGCAGTGACCTGACATGGCTCTCCTCGGAGAGCACTTTCCGCCTCCGAGTTGGCCTCCAATGTTAAAGAAAATGGATATATTAATTTCCCCCCTTTTCTGTTTCCTTCAGGAAAGAAAAGGTTTCAGTGTTGTCTTAAGTAAAAGCAGTTGAGTAATTGTCATTTTTATAGGTTCTCCCTCAACCCCAGAGTCATAGGAATCATCCCTCTATACCCATTTCTTTTCTCTCAGCACCTCTTGGGAGTGTTTGGCTGATTCAATCCATGTTGGCCCGAGATGGCTGGTGTGTGTCTCTCTACCACCCCCAGGGTGTGTTCATGGGAAGCAGCAAGGGGAGCTGTGGATGGATCACCCTGGGCTTGTGGCCTTGAGCTACTTGAGTTGAGAGACTTCCTGCAGCCCTGTCTCATTCTCTGTTTTTCCCCAGATTCCAGTTCTCAAGTCAAACCAATCACACTTGCTTGACCTCGTGCTTCCTTGAGTCTTTCCTTCAAGGAGCCCACCAACCCTGACTTTCAATATTCTACTAAATTCTCAACGTCCTGATCATAATCTATTCCCCAGGTTTCCTGCCCCCCCTGTCCTGAAAAAGGGTGGTTCTAATCACCCAACCTCTGCACAAATTTGAATATGAACTCAGAAGCATTCATTCATTCATTCATTCATAATTGTCGTATTTGAGGAGGATTTTTCCAAAACAGCCACAATATTCCCAGTCCAGTGAGCTCTCCCCAAACTATGGTTGCTTCCCACAGAGAGGCATATTTATTTGCCCCTGCTCTTGAACCCAGGCATCAAGCACATAAACTCCCTGCATTGTGGAAACACACTTTAATACATGAAATCTTTCTGCCAATAGGAGAGAAGAAAAAAAAAAGACATCAACCTTTTTATTTTTTTGTCCTTACTTCTATGACAGGTATCTGCTATTTCATTTAATACTCATTGCAATCCCCTGAAAGTTATGATAATCCTCAAATTACAGATTTAGATTTAAACACAGACCAGTTAAATTGTATGGCTATTGAGTGTGAGCTAGGAGTTTAGCCAAGGCTGGGAAACCCTTCCTAGTCACTGTGGTGACTCCCACACATGAAGACACCACACAGGCGACATTTGCTTTCAAGGCCTTGAATAGGCTGCCCTAGAAAGAATATTTTTCAATGTGTGACTCTGTATCTTCTGTGGCTCTGGTAAGTGGGGACTTTATAGCTCATATACATTTGTGATGCCTCCCTTCTCACATCATCACTCCCAGACCTCAGGGAAAAGCGTTACTGATTAATACTCCCTTTAAAGCCAGGGAAAAATGAAGCACAAGGCTTAGGGTACACCAGTGAACTATCCTCAGGCAACCTTAAAAAGTTATACATATATTATATATATTAGGTTTATCACGAAAACTCCACTTTAAACTTTTTTCTTTTGTGCATTTTGTGAACAGGAGCCTTAGGAAGTATTGCTACATCTATTTCTATGAATACAGGAATGCATTTGAGCATGGAGCCATCTCCTTTAGGAAGGGAAGGCTCATCCTGCCCTACTACTCTGTACTGTGTGCTGAAGCCAGGCGGATGGGAGGTGGGAGGCCCAGACCTATGGCTAACGTGCCATCTCACTCTGGGTGACCTCGACCTCCATAGACTTCATTTTTAAGAACAACCCATCTGTGGTGCGGCTGTGGGTGGTAGTTTCTAGAAAGATGATGTAACTGCTTATTAAAAGAAATCATGGTGTTGAGACTTATTCTTTAGATAGCGGGACTTCTTACAAGAAATTCCAAGAACCCCAGAAGCTTCTGGGTAGCATATGTGGATTTATAGATGAAGACATACAGGCAAAATCCTTCTATCCTGCCTCCAGAGAATGATGTAATTGGAATCAGAATTCTGGAAGTGACCCTAGTGACATCATTAGCCCACATCTTCCTTTTTATAATGAGGAAACTGAAGTCTTCTAGAGAGGGAAGTCACGGGTGCGAGGTCGCCCTGTGGTTAAGAATAATTGTCATCAGCTACAAGTGGCTCCACACAGTGAGCATACTGTGGCCATAGCCAGGCCGTAACAGTCCTGGTCCTGGCCCACTTGTGACACCCATGTCAGTTCCTGTTCTCCTCCCTCCTGGATTCTGACCTCATTGTGAGTGTTTGGGTCCAGATCTCACTCCATAGAGTTTAACCACATTTTAGTATCATCTCCTAGGAGACCATCAGGCATGTAAACACATAAATGAACCATGTAAAAATCCCATAGAGACTGGGCAAATTGTTAGACGGGAGAAGACCATTTAAATTTTCATACACAGACCCTGCTGGCTAATGCAACACTCCTGTTGGTTGGAACTAACTAGAAATGGCTGCGTGCAGTCAATCTGTAAACCACCATGAACCAGAACCCAAATTAGGTCTGGTGTTTTGTTTGACTGGCTGGTCTAGATGACCTCTAGAACATTGTTTTCTTTCTGCACCTCAGAGTTGCTACCACACAAAACTATTTTTCACTCAGCCCTCCTTCCCCAACATGGAAAAGTCCTTTACTCCTTGTGTATCTCCATTGCTTTATTAAGAGGACAATAAGAAGAATAGTACATGATGTCATCATCAACATCAATGCCATTGCCAAATGTTCACATAGCAGTAAGATGCTAGGGAAGATATAAACTGACCTTAGTTTCTTCAGCAGCTAAGAGACATTCTGAGAGATGGAAACTCTGCTTTATTCCACCTACACATTAGGAAACTGAGGCACAGAGAGGTTTAATAACTTGCTCAAGGTCTGGGAAACGATATAGCCAAGATTCGTTTATATGCACGTCTTCTTATGGAGTTGAGATTCCTCATCACCAGGCATCTCCTTCCATCAGCCAACTGCAACTCTCCAAAGACTTCAGGGACTCCTTTGTGACTTCATGGGTTAGCATTCTTCTCTTCTGCCTGACTATGAGTTTTTAAAGGACAAGGCAGAAGGCTGCGCACACAGTAGTGACTCATTAAATTTGTATGCATGGGTTGGTAACGCCCTTGGGAAACTTTGAAACTTAGAACTGTATGTTGACATCATCATATATCATCCTGTGGTTAATAGAACAAATGCAGAACCTTGCGTGAAGGGAACACATGACAGAGTAATTTTGTATTTTATTTACTTTTCTTTTTTTAAGTAAATTCACAACTGTCCCTTTAAATCACAACTATGTGGTTATTAGGTTTTGCCTCATAAAGGGCCTTTCCTAAAATGGGACCTTTCATTTTGGTCACTTCCAATTATATCTTCACTTGATGTGAATCAAATCAAGACTTTAATTCCTAATACTTCCATGATTTCATCTCAGTAAAAACCCACCAATGTGTGACTACATACGACAGTGACAGAGAAAATATTTGCATGTGTCCCCTTAAGTCCAGGGAAGCCAAGGCCCACTGGGAGTTCTGAAATAAAAGAAGTCTATAATCAAATAATTATGAGACACATACCATACTGAAAATGTCACAATGTACATTTGCAAATAAAAATCTTCACAAAGTACAGTAAAGAAATCTACTCACTGTAATTCAGTATCTCACACTCTTCTTCCTTGGTCACTGTGGCAAGGATTGTTAGTTGCCAGTTAAAAATCATTTCTTTAACTTTCTTGATAATAGAACTCCAATTTTATTCACATTGGCAAAAACCCTGGATGAAATGCTACATTTTCTGATGTCTCTTACAGGTGATATAATGATCTGACTATATTCTAGCCCGTGAGATAAAACACAAGTGCCCTACAGAACATCAGGAAAGATTATTTTAAAAAAGATTATTTATCTAGGAGAAATTCCATGTTTTATGCTTCTTTATTTCTTCTTCTTGGAATGTGGATGTGATGGCTGGAGCTCTAGCAACCATATTGAACTATGAAGCAACTTAAAGAGGAAAGTCAATGCTAAGGATAGTAGAGAGTATAAACATAGAGGGTTTGAGTATCTCATAGGACCAGCCCAGGGCTGCTTACTGGTCTACTTTTTTTTACTTGAGAGAAAAATGTACTTCTATCTTGCTTAAGCTTCTGCGGTTGCTGTTCTCATTTACTAGTACTGAAATACAACTCTTGCCTGAATTAATCATTGAAAACTTTTTCTACAAAATTACTGTTAACATTCTTTAGAATGTATTCTGAAAACCCAGAATCTGAGCCAACCATCAACTCCTACATCTTCAGGAAGAAACCAAGGCCCAGAGAATGAAAGCGACATAACTGTGGCCACATAGATGTTTAGCTGCACGTTGGCTCATGGCCTTTGTTCTTACCACATTCATGTGTATTTTCAAGACCACTTCTAAAATTTTAGATCTGCAGCATCAATGAGTCAGTACATGGATTATTGTCAGCACCTCAGAAAGAAACTTAGAGTGGCTTAGAAAAGAAAGGAAGCCTTTTGGGTGACCTCATACAGGAATGTTTGCCATCAGGCATTTAAAGGACTGAAATCTCTCTGTCACTAAGGCACGTGGGGAAGTCTAACAGAAGGCGATGTGGTTGCCAGCACGAATATTTTTGTCTTCTCTCCTTTCAAACCCAAATAAATCAAAAAGGCTTTTAAATCCATCCTGGAAGAATGCCGCCGTTTAGGGATGGTCTGGGGCAGTCTATCAACCTGTGTCAGAGTCCATAGGCCGATTGAAACACCTCAAGGAGCCTGCAAGTTGCAACAGAAGCAAAAATGTGACCCCTGTTTATTATGGTTCTCAAGTAAATAAATCCACTTTTACAAACTGCTACATGTTCCTCTCTTCCTGGCCTGAGGACTCCCATGTGCACATGCATGTGCTGAGGTGCACGCACGCAGACAGAAGAGTCTGTCTGGCTGAGGCAGAGAGGGGAAAGGGAAAGTGCCAACATTAATTACTCTACCATTGTTAGGAACTTTTTAAAATTATGATATTGTTACCTGAGGGCTTGCTGACAGACTTCTTCAGTTCTCCTCCACCTGGCTCCATTCCAAGGCTTCTTTTCTTCCCTCTTTCTTTTGAATTCTGGAATGCAGACAGCAGAATTTTCCATCAGTAAACGAATGTGTCTAAACCCCAATTATCACACCATGTCACGAAAAGGGGCCCTTTGCAGTCAATTCACTCCACTTTTAAGCAATGAAATACTGGATCTTTGTGGTATTCATAGATATGTCATCCCAGAATTTTCTAGGCCCTTTGGGGCTCTTCCCCTAAAAATCCCCAGTCACGTTCACTGTTATGGGATTGTTTAAAACCTGTGGTGGCATTTCACATCCTCTATTCCGTACATTCTTGCTTTTTCACTGAAGAACTTGGGATGGCTTTATGACTTTTGTTTTCTCCTCTCGTATAAGTCAAAGCTAAGAACTGTAAAAAACCACCCCCAAGTCTCAGGAGTTTCATAATTAGAAGTGAACATCTTACGTCTGTTTCTCATAGTCCAGTAGTCCAGGGAGGAAGCTTTTTGCTCCGGGCCAGGGGTTGCAAACTACAACCAACATTCCCCACCCAGACTGTCACCTATTTTCATAGATAAAGTTTTATTGAAACACAGCCAGGCCATTCATCCTCACGTCTTCTGTGGCTGCTTGTTGCACTACGTTGGCAAAGTTGAGTAGTTGTGACAGATACGGTATAACCCACAGTGCCTAAACTGTTTACCTTTTGGTTCTTTGGAGGACAATTCTGCTGACCTAGGCAGGCATGCAGGGACTCTTTCTCCTGTCTTGGGCTTCACTCTGCTCTTAGTTCCTGGTCTGTCCATTCTTCTGGCAGATGTCAAGAGAGAACATGGCTCATAGGTGGGCGAGTCTTCATATGGGTTAGGCAAGGATGTGACATAGGAGATTTCTGCTCATAGTGTAATGGCCAGAATTCAGTTGCATGCCACGCAGATTTCTCATCGGTGTACCACGGATGGAGGAAAGCCAACATTAATGAGCACCCACAGTGTCTGTCCCCTCTTCACCTCTGTACTCCCTGAGCTGTGTCCTGGCTGTCATGATTCCCACAGGACTCACCTCCATGATTCCTCTCTCATCCTTGTGGAATCACTCACCACTCTGCCACTGCCCTGGTTCAGGTCCTGACATGTTTTACCTCTGCTCTTGCGATTTCTTTCTCTCTGATTTTGTGGCTCATGTCCATCTTTTCTCCCCTGCCTGGTCAGTCCTGTACTCACATGGTTTTGTCTTGTTTTTTTTTTCTGAAACAACTTTATAGTCTCTCTGAACTAGCAGCCAATTCCTCCAACATCTGACCAGAAAATAAGACTCCAGCCAGCCCCTTATCTTTTTATGCATAACCCTAAACCTTACTATCCCACCAAATGGACTTTTTCTCTTCACTGTTTTGCCCATGTCCCCTTTGTGGCTTCACGTGCCCATTATTCCATCTGCCTATAAAGTCATCTCCCACACTTCAGCCACTCAATCCATTTTGACATGTTCAAATTGTTCCCACCTTTCCATTCCAATAAACTATAGACATCCCAGGGAAGCAGGAACCAGGCCGCTTTATCCACCCATTCCATTCTGTTCCCAGAGCAAGTAGATTTCTTGGCACATGATAGGTATTCAATGATGTTTTCAACACATAAATGAATAAATGAACATCTATTTTCAATGCACAAATGCATATCCGATGAGCTTGAATCTTTCTGAGCCACACTCTTTTTAGGTAACTTATTACTCTTTGCATTAGCTATATATGTGCATTTGTGTTGCCTTTATGGAAGCTGCACAATTCTCTTGGATGAGAAAAACACTATTGGCCACCACGATGTCCTGCCAATGATAGATCCTCAATGAATATGTGACCAACAAATCAATGAAGGAATGAATGGTGCAGAGTTCTCTTTTGTTAGTATGGCCCATCTGCATGCTGTAAACCTCAGGAATGGAGAATGAGGATGTTCATTTTAGATTGAGGAATGTCTTTCTCTCTTAAAAAGGGTTTGAAAGGCTTTAAATCAGAGCAAAAAAGATTTGAGGTTAAGTAATAGCTTAAATCCCTGAGCACTGTAGCTGTTCCTGCCCTTTTATGTGTAGACAGGAATTAAGGGCCTAATACCAGGATGAATAACTGTGGACTTAGGTGTCTTATGAAGAGACAAGAAAAATAAAAAAGAGACTGGACCCTGAATGGAGAATTGTTGGAATGTTTTATCAAGTATCACTCTAACCATGTGCAATTGAGTGGAAGTGGCTTGGCCTGAATCATTTTCCTATTCACACAATGGGTATCACTTCATTAATCAACGCTCAGCATTAGTGCAGAGAGGGAAGATGTGATTGCAAAGCTTCATTATGTGGACCAATTCAGACATACAATGCTAAGATTCAATTCACTGGGACTGCAAGTTTCCCAATTCTCTTCCAACTCTGGGAATTTAAAAATAGATTGCAAATAAGCAGTCACCTCTCACTGTGTTAGAAGTTTGGGTGGGATTCCTTTATTGGACATGCTAGGTGTTACAGAGACAGGGGGTTCTAAATATTATGCCAACAGATCTGAGATCGTGCAAAACAAGATCAAAGCACTCCAAGAAGATCTAGAAAAGAGAAGAAAAGAAATTTTAGAAAATCCCCTGTGGACGGGCCTACATGCTTTTTTACCCTACCTTCTTCCCCTGCTACC
>CAUYPK010059288.1:0-34078 GCA_963574355.1 Loris lydekkerianus | reverse complement strand
CCTCAGACCATTGGAGAGCCGGACTATAGTTAAAAAAAAAAAAAAAAAAAACTATGAACAAATTCCTATGCACACTGCACATATCTTATTTTGAAGTAAAAAAACAAAACGGGAACAAATACAATCACACCGCCTCATGTGGCCCACGGGCCATAGTTTGAGGACCCCTGATCTAGAGGATAGAGGCCAGGAATGCTAATAAACTTAGTGCAATTCACAGGACAGTCTCCCAAAACAAAAATTTTCTAGTCCAAAGTCCAAAATTAGGGGATGATTTCATGTTTTCAGTGACTGAGAAGAGTGAGAAATTCAGTCAACCTTGTATTCCAGAGACTTCCCAACTTGCAATAGACACTCACACTATGTAGAGAGTAGAGAAGATTTCTAACATGTTATTACTAACAGGAAAGATCTGTCATAAATAGACAAATCTCTCAAAAAGGTATTTAAATTTTTTAAAGCAATAAAGACTTTTAAGAGTTCCACTGCCATGAAACATGAGAGGGAGCAAGTGGTACGAACACCTCTTTTAATAATTTTTCATTGAAGGTGGGAATTAAGCACTTTGTTCATTATCACAAGAATTTATTGTAATACAGGTGGTCTCAGTTAGGTTATTTCTTTATCCTCTTCTCCATTACCACCCCACGCCTAGTGGCCGCTTCCTCCAAGTCCTAGAACACAGTGACGTGTTTCCGCAGAGCCACATCCCCTCCTGACTGGCCCCACAGGTCCACACTGCTGATCTCCTGGCCCTGTGACAGTCACTCTCAACAGCCATAGTTTGTTTGTTTGAATGTTTGATCGTTAGGTTTTTGGGGTTTCTATGGGGGGGCATTTTATTTCGAGGGTTGTTTATTTTTGTTTTGTTTGTTTGTAATGCAGACAGACACTCTTCCCACTTTTCTGTTGTACCTATTGGTGTAAATACCAAAACAACATTGGAGAGAATCCTTAGTGGGTCAGCTCTTCCAGTTTTTATTTAAAGTCACCCTTCCTCCCATAGCCACCCAAGCTTCTTACACACACACTTCTCAGAACTCAGAATCCACCGGAAGGAACCAGGGGCCTAGTGCGGAAGACAAACCAGCTGCAGACAAGACGACTCCAGGCTGAACTCAAAATAGCTGCTGCCTTCTGGGGATTATGTCCTTGTTACTGGGTCAAGCTTGACTGCCTCCCTCTTTCTTCAGAAAGCATCCTCTCCAGGAAATTCCTGCCATCCTTTGTCCTTTATGCAATGAGTGAGCAGTGCCTGCAAGGTTTCAGATAGGGCCAGGCGTGTCTGTATCCAAGGTGTCTGACTCAGGCAAGACCCTATAACAATGTTTGTAGTATTCTCACCTGTCGTGTGATCCAAGCCATTAGCTTCAACACTTCCTGATGTGACAAAATTGGTTTGTAAAGCATCTCTTTGCTGACTGGACTCTTTATTAACTCCAATTGTTGTCAAATATTCAATCTCCAAATATTTAACTTAATAAAAAAAAAAAAAAAAAACTAATACTAACATGGAAGTATCTCATGTGAAAACATTTAATGACCTCTGTGAAATATACTCAGAGAAACAAGTATTTGGAAGATTTTTCAGGTAAGTACTGATACTTATTATGCAACTTTAGGGAAAAATACAATAAAACCTTATTATGAGTTGCCTTCCTGCACCACTAATCCAATTATACTTTAGGACAAAATTGTATTTCTGTGTTAAAATGAAATATACTTTATTTCCCCTTCTATGATATAAAAAGTATATCTAGTTATTTTCCTTGGTAAAAGTGACTTAATGGTGACGAATCACACTTGACTCCCTTAAAATTAACTCGTGATATATTGCATTATTTTCAAGTATGTGAAATAAGAGCAAAATCCTATTTTTTGTATTAATAACTCTATTCCCTATTACTGCATTAATGTGCAAAGCAACAGCAATACATGTATTATAATTACATCTTTTTCTCTCTGGATTCAGCAGAGGATATGCTAAATTTTAAAGCTCAAACAGAAAGAGTTTTTAAACCTTTGAATAGGTTTAGAACTGCAGAGATGAAATGCAGGAGGGAATATACAAAGAGGCAAAACGCAGGGTCATTCTTGGGTTTTGTCTCTGGAGAGTCACTAGCAATGGCACCAGAAAGGTTTGCAGAAGGCTGTCCTCTGCAGACAACAGCAGGCGACTTGTCTATAATTGTGGACGCGTGGAGATAGTGTGCTGCCAAAGTTCAAAGCGCACAGAAATAGGACTGTACAATGGCTTATGTCTAAGAAAGAATGCTCTGCTACCTAGAAATACGGATGGAAGAGAAAATGGCATTTTATCAATTTTACCAAAATGGGAAGTACTTAGTAAACTGAACCTATGTTCTTCTCAGGGTCAGCTAATGTGACTCCCAAAACCATTGTGCTCAGTAAAACATGCATGGAGAAGTTATACTTGGTGTAAATGCACTTCACAACGTGATTAGAGCTCTTTCAAGGAGATACCTTATTGAATAGGTTTTTCAACTTCACATGTTCACATTCTTGAAAGACTAATGGATCCTTCATTAAAGAGATCACAGCTTTTCGAGTGTCATGCTCGAAGACACACAATGAATTGGTCATTAAGGAAATTCAGTCACGCAGAAAGGACAGGAGAACAACTGGTTGACTCGCCTAATGACTCAGACAATGCTGGCAAAGCTGCTTTCACTCACAGCCTGGCGTATAGTTGCGGAACAAGCATTAATTTTTCAGACATAGTAAATAGGTGAAAGAATCAACCGCTCCAGGACAGTTTGTATGCTGGTGTTTTTCATTAAAACGGATCCGTTGGCATGGGGCTGCTGTCCCATCCTATTTATTTGGCCATAAAATGCTATACATCTCAGACATAAGTGAAAGTAATCATATTTAGGTAACTGATTACTTTCTCATTAGGTCATATGCATTCAAGAGTGAACATACCTTTAATGTTAGTGTGATATTTTGAAATAGAAATGCATGTTTCAGTGTCTTAATTGCTTCATGTGGATTTATTTACCAGAGGCTGAGTCAGTTTGGGTTTCCTTGCCTGCCCATTGTGCCCAGTTAATCAGCCCTTACTATGAAACTCTCAGGAATGTGTAGACTTGTATTCCTTCACCTGAGACTGTCTAAATATTTGAACTTAAGATTTTTCTAAAATATTTGAAGTTAAGATTGTTCTATGTCTGGCAAAAAGTGGACAAGAATGAAGGAGGAAACCCAATATCTGGCAGCAACTTCACAATCCTCTGCCCCTTCGCCACTAACATAAGAAAAAAGATTATGGTAAAGGCTGTTCTTGTCAAGGGTAAACTGACAATTTGTTGAACCTATTTAAAAGTACTCTTCAACTTCTCGATTAATTCTGAGAATTTTTTTTTCACCTTGTGGTGTTTCAAGGCCAAATGAGTCTTCAAGGAGGTCATAGGAATATAAGAACATAAGAAATGCCACAATAGGTCAAATTAATGAGCCAGTTAGTCTGATATGCTGTCTCTGAGAGTGGCAACAGGGTACATTTTGTGCATATTGTCAGCTTCAAAATATTTCAGACTATAAGTAGGAGTGATTCTCAAATCAGGTTTCTATTTCAAATGTCCATGATTTTCTTTGTTAATGTGTAACACATCTTTAGCCATAAATTTATTTAAACCCTCCTGATGATATTTTAAATCATGTTGTATAATGAGTTTCATAAATGCATTACCTCTGATTTTGCCTAACCTGCTTTTTTCATATTTTCCAGAGTTCCCTGGTTGGAGCTGATAGACCAGTAACAGTGGTCGTGCACACTTTGCCTGACTGAGGTCTCCATATTGAATTGATTAGCTGTCGAAAGCTTACTAAGCCAGGGGTCATAGACTGTCCATCTCACAACTCCTCTCACTTTCTGTCAGCTTTTCATTATTGCTCCGGGGTCAATAAGTTCTGTCTTACACTCCAATTAAATATTTCCATTAGTTAGTTCTTAGTGTTTGGACTATCACAAAATACCACAGATTGAGGGGCTAATGAAGACACTTATGTTTTGCAGCTCTAGAAGCTGGAAAGACCCAGACCAAGATCTGAGTCTACTGAGTTCCTGGTGAAGGCAGACCCTCTTCCTGGTTTGCAAATATATGCCTTCTCATTGTGTCCTCACATGGCAGAGAGAGAGAGAGAAAGGAAGAGAGAAAATGAGAGAGAATGAGAGAGGAGGGGAGAACACACTCTGGTCTTCTTCTTCCTATAAGGATACTGATCTCATTATGGGGACCCTGTTCTCATGACCTCACCTAAAGCTGATTACTTCTCAAAGGCCCCATCTCCAAATACCATCATCATGTTAGAGGTTAGAGCCTTAACATGTGAATTTAGGGAACATACAAACATTTGGTCCTTAACAGTTAACCAGTTTTCTTCTTTTTACCAGAAAAAAAAACTGATCATGATTCTTCTCACTAAATAAATAAATAAGCATTGTTTCTCAGGGCTTAACAACAGAAGCTTGGCTGCCAAGGACACAGGGTGTGCAGCCGACATGAGTCCATAAGCAGCTGGGCTGTGGAGATGTATTTTTAATTGACAACAAAGAAATTAGCAATTCAAAAAGCCATTGAAAAGGCCAGAATAAGGAAGAAACATTTGTATTGTGTTATTTTATCCACAACAATAAAACTTTGGTAGGAGGTCTGTGTAGCATGTTCCCCATAAACAAAAACCTAATGAAATGAAATGGCATTTTATCAGCTGGAAAGGAAGTAAGTGTTTGCTATAAAAAGGGAGAGAAGGGACAGCCTTGTCTCAGGTTATAGAAGATCCTCATGACGGGGTCTCTCAGCCCCTGCTAAACTTCTTTGTATCTTGTCGTATTGCTGTAATAATTTTTGTTTAGTTGAGAAGAGAATGGCTAACCTTAGAGCCAGAAGGGACATGAGAGATTTTTTTCTTGTTTTATAGATAAAGGAACTGTAGCCCAGAGAATTTAAATGGCTTTCTTGGAGCTGCAGATCTGTTTTTGGTGAAGATAGGTCTCAGATGTAAATGAGCCTGCCACGAGGCAGGAACAGAGAGCAAGGCTGACCCTACTCTGTGGTATGAACAAGATCTACTCTTTCTGGGAACACTTCAGTCACTACCAGGATGATGTCTTCCTTTCGATAAAACTCTGTTTTCTTTTAAACTCACACATCATATGCACTTATTTAATGAGTAATTAAAAAGAAAAAGCAAAACAAATATGCCCAAATTCTACTTTCATTTTTCAATCAACTGAATAATCATATAAATTATTTACTTTAGGATTACTTGGGTTAAACAGCATTCCCTGCATACTGTATGAGATGTCTTTGATTTTGAGTTTGTTTTAAATAAATAGTTCTATCAAAATAGAATGGCCTTAACTTTCAGTCCTGGGAATAAACAAATAGTCTCAATCGATGATGCCGAGACAACCATTTAATATTTTTCAAGAGGCTAAGAAAATAAATATTTTCATGCCTGAAACATTAAGTCAGAAATAGCCTTTGGCACATATTTAGCTTGGTCTTTTCAAAGGTTGTGGGAAAATATGGGGGGAAAAAATATAAGCAAAATTAGTAAGGCTACCATGACAACAGTGAGTACTCAGAGGCAGAGCTCAAACTCTGGAAATCTCAGAGGGAAGAAGAGAGTCCTGAGGATAGTTGATCAGGGAAGAAGCAACAAGCATAAAGAAGATTATTGCAAAATGGACAGATACTAGAACAGATATTTATTGTAATGGATTTCCTGTGGTGTGAAATTTTATCAAAAGAGCACAGTTACTGAGGAGAGAATATTTGCTTAAAATTATAAGTGGCATTTTCTGTTGTATTGAACTCAATACGGAGATATATGTTCTACATTTTTATTTCTGTAGGCTGTCATTTGTTTTTGTTTAATGGACACTAGAAGCTGCATGTTTGAGAGTAAGGAAAAATCCCAGGAAGAAAATTTCTTTACTTAAGTTTGCCAGAGTGGCTGAATCAGGACTTGGGAGAGAACTTCAGGCTTCCCAGTGCTCTTTCTATCACAGAATGGTTTTATTTTTCTATGTACCTCATAAGCCTTAAATACACATACTTTTTCATTCAATCAACATATTTTTGCAGGGAATTACTGTTTGTTGGCCTTCCATAGCTGCTGGGAATACGGCGCTGAACAGGAAAGGGAACATATGTTACATCCTGGTTGAGGGAAGTAAGAAAAGAAACAGTAAACAAGAGAAAAAAAGAATGCATAAACAAGAACATGTCTAGACAGGAAGACACAAAAATGCAAAGGCCTTGAGTCAGGAAAGAGTTTGATGTGGTCAAGAACAAGAGGAGGCAAGCCTACCCAGAACAAAGTCTGCCAGAGAAAGTGGGGTGTGTGATGAGCTTTGAGACACAGGTAGAGATCAGACCCTTGAAGGGTTGCATTGGAAGTTTCTGTTCCTGTGCCCACCATCTATTTTTCATACATCTATCAGAATGATCTAAAACTATAACTAATCTCTCATCTGAATTGTTGCAGTAGAGATAGATTCTTTACTCACAAATAATATTTATTATAAAACTTATAAGGCATGATAATTGATGACTTGGATATTGGGTAAGAAGAAAGAGGAGTGAAACAAAAAAATGCTTAAATTTTGGCCTAAGACAGTGAGTGAATGGTGGTGGCATTTGCTACATGAGTAAGAGAAGGAGAATGGATTCATGAAAAAAGCTGCCAGATGGATATTAACTTTGGAGCATCCACTGAGCCTCAGAACAATATAGTTGGGTGGATAGTTATAGACATAGAGCATAGCTCAGGGGAAAGCAAAGAGAGGAAGGTATAAATTTAGATGTCATCAGCCTAGAGTTTATGCAAAGCAATGGGCCCAAATGAAATTCATCCACTTACAGAGAAGAAACAGTATCCATAGCCTAGCCCTGGGCTTCTTTGATGTAGACAAGGACAGGGAATGAAGAATTCAATGAGAAGCCTGAGAAGATGTCACAATAAGATAATGAAATAAGTTTAGTATGTGCTAAAGAGCCCAAGCATTTCCAAAAACTTAACCAGCTAAGTCAGATGTTCTGAGGAGTTCAATAAGAAGAACAAAGAGAAGGATATGTTTAGATTTGGCCAGTGGAAGTTCACTGGTGATACTAAAGACTAATTATCCTGCAATGAAAGGCATGACTACAGACTTGAAGAGATTGAATAATGAATGACAAGTGTGGAAGGAAAAACAGTTGAGTGAATATTCAACAAGAAAACAATTTTATTCTATAAGAAAATAGAAAGCAACTAATGTCCCTAATGAAGTACAGGCATACCCTATTTTATTGCACTTTATTGCACTGTGTAGATACTGAGATTTTTACATATTGAAGTTTTGGGGCAACCCTACGACAAGCTAATCTATCTGTGCCATTTTCCCAATCACATGTGTTCACTTTGTGTCTCTTTGTAATATTTTGGTAATTCTTGCAATATTTAAAACATTTTCATTGTTCCTATATCTGTTAATGGAGATCTGTGATCAATGATCTTCAATGTTGCTACTGAAATTTGGTGGTGGAGGGAGATTACAAGCCATGCCATGTTATATAGCAAATGTAATCAATAAATATTATGTGTGCTCTAACTTCGTTGACTGGCCTTTCCCTATCTCTCTCCCTCTTCTTGGGCTTCCCTATTTCCTGACAATATTGAAATTAGACCAGTTAATAACACTACAAGGGCTTCTAAGTGTTCAAGTGAAAGGAAAAGTCTCGTGTCTCTCTTTTCAAATCAAAAGGTAGAAATGATTAATTTAGTGAGGAAGGCATGTCAAAAACCAAGATAGGTCAAAAGCTACACCTCTGTGCCAAATGGTTAGCCAAGGGTTAAATGCAAAAGCAAAGGTCTTGAAGAAAATCTAAAGTGCTACCTCAGTGAACACACAAATGACAGGACAGTAAAACAGCCTTTTTGCTGATATGGAGAAAATTTTAGTGATCTGGATAGAAGATGGTGCTAATATTCCTTTAAGCCAAAGCCTAATCCAGAGCAAGATGCTAACTTGTTTCACGTCTATGAAGTCTGAGAGAGGTGATGAAGCTTCAGAAGAAAAGTTTGAAGTTAGCAGATATGGGTTCATGAGATTTAAGGAAAGAAGCTGTCTCTGATACATAAAAGTGCAAGGTGAAGCGGTAAGTGTGGAGATAGAAGCTGCTGTGAGTTATCTAGAAGAGCTAGATAAAATCATGGTGAAGGTGGCTACATTAAACAATAGATTTTCAATGTAAACAAAACAGCTTAATAGTGGGAAAACATGCCATCTAGGACTTTAAAAGGTAGAGAGATGAAGTCAATGCTTGACTTCAAACTTCGAAGGACAGGCTGACTCTCTTGTTAGGAGCAAATATACTGGTGACTTTTGACAATCGATTTTATTATCCAAAAACTCTGATGGAGATGTACTAGAAGGTTAATGGTGTTTTTAAGTCTGGCAATAAAGTGCCCATTCCATAGCCTAGGGATCAAGGAGTACTTTTTACTGTCAACTCTTCTTATTTTTTTATTTTTAAATCATAGCTGTGTACATTAGTGCAATCAAGGGGTACCAATGTGCTGGTTTCATATACAATCTGAAATATTCTCATCAAACTGTTCAACATAGCCTTCATGGCATTTTCTTAGTTATTGTATGTAGACATTTGTATTCTGCCTTTAGTAAGTTTTGCCTGTACCAATTCTAAGATGCACCCTAGGTGTAGCCCCACCCATTACCCTCCATCCACCCTAACCTTCCCCCTTCTTTCCCCTCCCTTGGCCCTTTCCTCATAGTCTTGTGCTATAGTTGGGTTATAGCCTTCATGTGAAAACTATAATTTAGCTTCATAGTAGGGCTAGGTACATTGGTACTTTTCTTCCATTCCTGAAATATTTTACTAAGAAGAATATCCAGCTCCATCCATGTAAACATAAAAGAGGTAAAGTCTCCATCTTTCTTTAAGGCTGCATAATATTCCATGGTATACATGTACCACAATTTGCTAGTCCATTCATGGATCGATGAGCATTTGGGCTTCTTCCATGACTTAGCAATTATGAATTGGGCTGCAATAAACATTCTGGTACAGATGTTTTTGTTATATTGTGACTTTTGGTCTTCTGGGTATAAACCTAGTAGAGGAATTATAGGATCGAATGGCAGGTCTATTTTTAGGTCTCTAAGTATTCTCCAAATACCCTTCCAGAAAAAACATATTATTGGGCATTCCCACCAGCAGTGTAGAAGTATAATTATTTTGATGTGTTGTTGGATTCTGTTTGTTAGGATCTTTCTTATTGAGTATTTTAGCATCAATATTCATTAGTGATATCGGTCCATAATATTCTTTTCTTGTTGGGTCTTTCCCTGGTTTGGGGATCAAGGTGATGTTTGCTTCATAGGATGCGTTGGTTAATATTCTTTCTTTTTCTATATTTTGGAAGAGGTTTAGTAATATAGGTACTAGTTCTTCTTTAAAGGTTGGTAGAATTCTGACATAAAGTCATCTGGTCCTGGGCTTTTCTTTTTAGGGAGACTTTGTATAGTTGATGCTATTTGAGAACTTGATATAGGCCTGTTCAACATTTCCACTTTGTTCTGGCTAAGTATTGGTAGGTGGCGTACTTCCAGGTATTGATCAATTTCTTTCAGATTTTTATATTTCTGCGAGTAGAGTTTCTTGTAGCATTCGTTAAGGATGTTTTGAATTTCTGAGGGGTCTGTTGTCATTTCATCATTACCATTTCTGATTGATGAAATTAGAGATTATACTCTTTTTTTCCTGGTTATGTTGGCCAAAGGTTTATCTATTTTATTGATCTTTTCAAAAAACCAACTTTTGGATTTATTGATCTGTTGTATAATTCTTTTGTTTTCAATTTCATTTAATTCTGCTCTAATTTAGGTTATTTCTTTTCTTCTGCTAGGTTTGGGGTTGGAGTGTTCTTACTTCTCCAGTTTCTTGAGATGTCCCACTGAGTTGTTAACTTCCTCTCTTTCCATTTTCTTGAGGAAGGCTTGCAGTGCTATAAATTTCCCTCTTAGGACTGCCTTTGCAGTATATCCCAGCATTTCTGGTAGTTTGTGTTTTGATTGTTGTTGTTTTAAAAATTTGGTGATTTCCTTCTTAATCTCGTCTATAACCCATCTAACCTTCAGCATAAGGTTTAGCTTCCATTTTTTTGTATGGGTATGCAGGTTCCTGTTGTTACTGAGTTCAACTTTTATTCCATGATGGTCTGAGAAGATGCAAGGGATAATTTCTATTTTTTTAAATTTTCTGAGGTTAGATTTGTGGCCTAGGATGTGGTCAATTTTGGAGTATGTTCCGTGGGCTGATGAGAAGAATGTGTATTCAGTTTTGTTGGGATAAAATGTTCTGTAGATGTCTGTTATGTCCAGATGTTCAATGGTTAATTTTAAATCTAAAATTTCTTTGCTTAGCTTCTTTTTGGAGGATCTATCCAGGACTGCTAAAGGGGTGTTAAAATCTCCAACTACTATAGAACTGGAGGAAATCAAGTTGCTCATGTCTGTTAGAGTCTCTGTTATAAATTGGGGTGCATTCTGGTTGGGTGCATAAATATTAATAATTGAAATCTCATCATATTGATTATCACCTTTAACAAATATGAAGCATCCATCCTTATCATTCCTTATTTCTGTTGGTTTAAAGCCTATTGCGTCTGCGAATAGGATTGCAATGCCTGCTTTTTTTCTGCTTTCCATTTACCTGAAGTATAGATGACCATCCCTTGACCTTGAGTCTATATTTGTCTTTTAATGTAAGATGCGGTTCTTGTATGCAGCAGATAACTGGCTTGAGTTTTTCTATCCAGTCAGCCAACTTGTGCCTCTTTAGAGGACAATTTAAACCATTCACATTAATGTAGAATATTGATAAGCCTTTCGAGAGTCCGATGGACATTTTTAATTCTTTTTTGACTGTGCAAGTAGGAATTTGATTAAAAATTTGGGGGTGGGTTTACTTTTGTGGTGGAGGATTACACTTGTTTTTATGGAGGATAGGTCTGAGAATATCCTGGAGAGTTGGTTTAGTTATGGCAAATTTTTTCAACATGTGAATGTCATTGAAGTATTTAATTTCTTTGTCATAAATGAAACTCAGTTTAGCTGTGTACAGGATCCTTGGTTGAATGCTATTTTGTTTGAGGAGATTAAAAGTCGATGACAATCCTCTTCTAGCTTGAAAGGTTTCAGCAGAGCGATCTGCAGTTATTCTAATATTCTTGCTCTTGTAGGTGATCGTTTTCTTTCATCTGGCTGCTTTCAGAATTTTCTCCTTCATATTAACTTTTGTGAAATTGATTATGATGTCTCTGGGGGATGTCTTATTTGGGTTGAGTCATGCTGGAGTTCAGAAACTGTCTGCTATCTGAATTTCAGAATCTCTTGGCATGTCCGGAAAGTTCTCCTTCATCGTCTCATGAAAAAGAGACTCTGTGCCTTGTGAAGCCACTTCATTGTTTTCGGGGATCCCTATAAGATGAATATTGGTTTTCTTCGAATTATCCCAGAGCTCTCTGAGAGAGTGATCTGTTTTTGCTCTCCATTCCTCTTTAAGAGTTTAGGAGCGTTCAAAAGCTTTGTCTTCAATGTCAGAAATCCTTTCTTCTGCTTGTTCCATTCTGTTACTGAGGGATTCTACAGTGTTTCTCAGATCTTTGAGGGCTGCAACTTCTTTTCTTAATGTGTCAAAATTTTTGATCATTTGGTCTTTGAATTCGTTGAATTCTTGAGACATCTTTTGGGTTACTGCTTAAAATTCTAATTCGATCTTATTTGCTATTCAGATTCTGAATTCAATTTCTGACATCTCAGCTATTTGTTTGTGCATGGGATCTTGTGCTGTGTCTGCCCCATTGTTCCTTGGGAGAATTGATCTACTCTGATTATTCATATTGCCATAGTTTTTCTGTTGATTTTGCCTCATTATTGTTTTTCACAGTTGACTCTAGCCATCCTCAGAGTTGGGAAGGTATCTCTACAAGATTAGACCCCAGCAGGATCACCCTATTTTTGCTGGATCTTTGTAGGGAGTGACCCTGTGTAGTTCCTCTGGGGCTTCCCCAGCCAGGGAGTTCTGATTGTGGAAGCAGCTCCAGAGTGTGACACACCCAGATCCAGCAACAGGGCAGGAGGTGGTGCACACGGTTCTGGGAGTCCCTGGTTCCCAGTGACTTTGGCACAGAGAGCCCAAGGCTTCAGTAGTCTCTGGCCAGAAGAAGGGCTCTGCACAGAGACAGGGAGAGCTCCAGAGAGCATGCAGCTACCAGAGTCTCTGGCCAGATGGGTGGGCCGGTGTGGAAGCAGGGAGGGTACAGAAGGGAGGACACAGGGTTGCTCAGCTCCTGCAGTTCCTGATCAGGGCATGCAGAGGCCCCATGGGTGTGGGTCGCAGGTTGGGGGTCACGGTTCAGCTCTTATGGAGGTCCTGGTGGAACCAAGCTCAGGGGTTTGAGGTTGCTATGAGCTGTGACACCATGGCACTCTACCCAGGGCAACAGCCCAAGCTCCAATGTGCTAAAACCAGTCTCACTCTGCCCCTGAGGGTTAAGGTTGTAAGGCAGCTCAGTCCCCACCTTTAGGCTGCTCATTTACTAGGTTACTAGCTCCCACCCAATCCTTGCTCTGTGACCCTGAAAGCGGAGCTTGCCAGGGCAGTTCTCTCACAATGGCTCCCTATGGCCCACAGCCAAACACTATTAGCTCCATCCGGCTCAGAGGCTCAGTCTGGTGCCCTAGACAATGCCCAAAGTTCTCTGCACTCCTGCTCAAGCTCTCCCCAAGACAGTTCAACTGAGTGCCAAGTCCAAAAATACCGAAACAGTTCACAGGTAAGGCCTTTCCAGTTGGCAGTCTCACTGTTGCTTGTACTTACTGCTGCCAGCAAGATTAGGTAGATCAAACACATGGAATCACTTGCCACTTTTTCATTGTTTTTGTCCTCCTGTTGGGTCCAGAAGTCCCTTGCTGACTCCCTGTATCCTCAAAGGGATAATTATAGGAAGATCCCACCAGCCAGAGATGCCTGGAATCTTATCTCCCCAGACTCACTGTGCCCAGTTGCAGAAAAGCTGTTACTCGGCCGCCATCTTGCTCCACTTCCACATCTTTTTATTTAAGAAAGATATTTCATAAGGCTATCACATCCATAGATAGTGATTACTCTGGCAAAGGCAAAACAAGTCAAAAACCTTCTGGAAAGCATTTACCATTCTAGATATCATTGAGAACTTTCATTAGTCACAGAGAGAGGTTGAAATAGAAACATTAACAGGAGTTTGGAAAAAGTTGAGTCCAGTCCTCATGGATGACTTTGGGGTTTAATACTGCAATTAAGGAAAAAACTGAAGATGTGGTAGAAATAGCAAGGGAACTAAAATTCAAAGTGAAGCCCAAAGAATTGCTGAATCTCATGATAAGAATTGAATGGATGAGGAGCTCTTTTTCATAGATGAGCAAAGAAAGTGGTTTTTGAGATGGAATCTACTCACAGTGAGAATTCTGTGAACATTGTTGAAATGACAATAAAGGACTTAGGATATTCATAAACTTAGCTGAAGAGGTATCAGGTTTAGAGATTGACCCCAATTTTGAAAGAATTTCTACTGTGTGCAAAATGCCCTATGACAGCATCAAATGCTACAGAGAAATCTTTATCTTTTGTGAAAGGAAGAATCAAATAATGTAGTGAGCTTCATTCTTATTTTTAAAAATCACAAAGAAGAACCCAAAGACAACCACAACAACAACAAAAATTAACAAATGGGACTTGATGAAATTAAAAAGCTTTTGTACAACCAAGGAAACAATCAACAGAGTAAATAGACAACCTTCAGAATAAGAGAAAAATTTGCATGCTATTCATCCAATGAAGAATTGATAACCAGAATCTATAAAGAACTCAAACAAGTCAACAAGAAACAAATCAAATGACCCTGTTAAAAATGGACAAAAGACATGAAAAGAAACTTTTCAAAAGAAGATAGACTAATAGCCAATAAACATATGAAAAATGCTCAATCAACATCTCTGGCCATCAAGGAAATGCAAATAAAAACCACAATGAGATATTATCTAACCCAACTAAGAATGACTTTTATCAGAAAGTCTCAAAACAATAGATACTGGCACAGTTGTGGAGAGAAATGAACACTTATACCCTGTTGGTGGGACTGCAAACTAATACAACCTGTATGGAAAATTATATGGAGATATCTCAAGGAACTAAAAGCAGAATAGCAATTTGATCCAGCAATCCCACTATTGTATATTTACCCAAAGGAAAAAAAGTCACTTTATCAAAAGACACATGCACTCCAATGTTTATTGTAGCACAATTCACAATCACAAAGATGTATAATAAGCCCAAATGCTCATCAATGCATGAATGAATTAATAAAATGTTATATATGTATACTATGAAATACTACTCAGCCATAAAAAGTGGTGAACTAATACCTTTTTTAACAAACAATTTGATGGAACTGATACCATTCTTCTAAGAGAAGTATCACAAAAATGAAAAAGCAAACACCGCATTCTTCACTACTAAATTAGAAATAATTGAACAATACCCATACCCATATATGGCACCAATATTCATGGAAACCAAGCATGTGGGGAAGGGAAGGTATGGACAGGTAAATTCACACCTAGTAAGTACAATGAATATTATCTGAGTGATGGGCACTCTTACAACTTTGACTCAAACTACACAAAAGCATATCATGTAATCAAAACAATTGTACCCTGTAATATTCTGAAATTTAAAAACAAGAAATAAAGAAATTGCCACAGCCACCCCAATTTGCAGCAATCACTACCCTGCTCAGTCAGCAGCCATGATCACTGAGGCAACACCATATAAAACTCTCCACTAGCAAAAAAATTATGACTCATGGGAGGTTCAGATGATTGTTAGCATCTTTTAGCAACAAAATATTCAACTTAGATATGTATATTTTTAAGAAACAATAGTATTGCACACTTAATAAACTACAACATAGGGCAAACATAACTTTAACATGCCCTGGGAAACCAAAAAAAATTGTGCAATTTCCTTTATTAAAATATTTGCTTTATTGCAGTGGTCTGGATCCAAACACACAATACCTCTGAAGTACGCTTGTAAATAGAGAAGAAGGGAGTAAAATCCGAAAGTGTTAGGTTGATCAAAAAAGATTAGGGCCCTATGTATAATGATTATTCCTTGATCCAGGCTTGCATTAGCAGACATGAAAGCAGCATTAACCTTCTCATACATCTCCATCAAAGCTCCTGGGTGATCAAGTGCATTGTCAATGAGCTGCGATACTTGAAAGTGAATCTTTTTGCTGAATAGCGGATCTCAACAGTGAACTTAAAATATTCAGTAAGCCATTCTATAAATTTACATGCCATCATCTTGACTTTGTCTTCCATTTATACAGCACAGGCAGAGAATATTTAGCTTAATTCTATAGGGCCCTAGGATTTTCTGAGTGGTAAATGAACACTGGCTTCCACCTAAAATCACCAGCTACTTTAGACCCTAATCACAATCAAACTTATTTTTTGCCTCCCAGTCTTCTTTCTTCTTTTAAACTATATTCAAGGATTACTTGTCTCTCTTCTCTGGGTGAAAACTGGGGTAATCTCATGGCTTTTCTAAGAACCCTTAGCAATCTCTTACTCCTACAGTAACTTTAAATGACAAAACATAATCTCAACTTGATAATTATAATCACCAGGACCACATAAAAGTCACAGTCTCTAATTTTATTCAAAAGAAAATCTTATACATAAGGTATAGTTTTATGAAAAATATTTGTATATTGAGGTCCAGTCTTAAATCTAATAATGCCCAGAGAAGCAACACTATATAAATTCCCTGGGTGACATAAGAAAGGTTAGAAATTGGAGTCCACTCTCTTCCTCACTCCCCACCCTCCTCCATGAATGGTGGCTCTTTTTCATACTGTCTGGGGTGAGAAAAAGAAGGAGAAAGTAGTAGTAGGCAGAAACAGAGATAAGGAATATAGGAAAGTGTTTACAGGACTGGTGCTTTGTAAGCTGGCTTTGTGCTCTTTGGCTTGGGAGATGTTTTAAGTTATCTCTTCTTTTTTTTTTTTTTTTTTTTTTTTGGCCGGGACTGAGTTTGAACCCGCCACCACCAGCATCTGGGGCTGGCGCCCCACTCCATTGAGCCACAGGTACCACCCTAAAGTTATCTCTTTTATGAACATTTTGCACAAGTTCCTTGGGACCCTGGGTCTCTTGTGATCTCTCACTTGCATTCCCCTTGGCCAGATGGCTGTGCTCTATTCTAGCAGTTCCTTAGTCTGTCCTCCGGCCATCTCCAGCCTCCTTTCTGCTAACGCCTTTTCAATCCTCTAAAAATGATCCTGTTGGGTTAAATCAATTGACTTCCAAAGCAGCCTCTTCTCATGTATGGCCTTTAACACATCCACAAGAAATATTCGTGCATTTTTTGCCCAAACAGATCCTAAGAATAAAGCTCGACCTTAGGCAGAATCAATATTTCTTTGGTTTTCTGAGCCATTCTCTCTGTCTTTAAGGCTTTTCAGTGTGGGGTCACACACCTGAGTTCATAAAGACCTCATCATGCTCTCAAGTGGTGTCTTGAAGGTCCTCTCAGAAACCTGAGAAGAGAGGCAGGCAGAGGAAGAAAGACTCACTTCATGTGGGCTGCTGTGTTCAAAAAAAATCTTCTACAGACCCAACCAGTCTTTGACCATGAAGTGCATGTAGAAGTCAAGGGTCATGTAGTGACTTTTCTAAAACTCCTTTGGAAATACGGCATACAGTTTAGCATCTACTATGGAATGCAGCATTTTATTGCAGTACTTGGCAGAAATCGCAAATTTAAATCTTGTTGCAGATTTTTAAAAATACAGAATAATCTAGAGAAAACTCACAGGTTGATAATATGAATGGTCAAGAGGCAAAAAGATGTTCTGAGAAAGAAAGGGAGTAACTACAGAAAAAAAATGCCCAGAATAGGAAAGAAGGAATGGAATGAAGAGAATGAAAAGGGGGATGTGATTATGCAAATCTCAAGTAGACCAGCAGTCAAAGTTTCTGATGAAAATTTTCAAAATTTAAATATGTGGTTTGCTCTCATTCTTTGAACTGCTATGAAAATATAGATGCTCCTCTTGATATAAACTAGTTATCAGCTATGCTTTATTGCCTTTATGTCAATAACATTATAATAATGGAATGTTTTCAAATATTTTAAAATATAAACATGTAATTTAATGTTTTAAAATAATCTTACTATGCTTCTCTTTACTGATAAGCACTTAAGTTTCACAAAGTCTCCCAAGTTACAGCAGAAAGAAAAAATTGGCATATATTCATAATTCCTTATTTGAAATTCCAAAATCTAAAAGCTCTGAGAAACTTTAAGGTTTTTTATAGATTTTGACAACAAAACCTGACCAAAATTGGGAAAAGGGTATTTATCATCTCTGTTTATTCTATTTACCATGAATGTTGATACATTGCCTTGAAAAATACTAATCTGTTTGATCCTGCTTTGCCTAAACTTTGCTGATGGTATTGCATCATAGAAAGATGTACCCAATATTACCTTTCTAAAATTTAAGGGAGTGAGAATCTGAATTCCCAAAAGCATTTCTAGTCCCAAGAGTTTCGAATGAGAGATTGTCAGCCTTTTGTATAAACTAAAATGTAATATTTTTGTGAATTTAAGACTATGTATTTTAGGAAGCCCAAATTTAAAGAATTCAGCATAAACTAGAAACTCTGCCTTGGAACAATACCAGAAAGACCTTTTAGTAACCTTGTCTTACCTATATCATCAGTAGCATGCAAAGACTCCAAGGAGCAAATTAAAGCAAGGTATAGTACACCATCTCCAAAGAAAGCCAGGCTTTTCTGCTAGCTTCCTTAATTCATCTAGCTTACAACATTAGGCATGTTAATAATCAGAGCAGTCTTGGAAGTCATTTGATCAAGTCGGCCTTCAGATCTCTAGAGTTCACGCAGAACTGCATAGTAAATCTATTGTGGTAATTTGGAATATGCATTACAAATACAAAGGGAACCTACATTTAATCTATCTCTAAAGATCATATTTAAAAATCACTGGAAAGGAAGATAAAGTTTATGGGGCCTAATCCTGTCCTCACGGAATTTTGGCTGACCATCAAAATTCCTTTTGATAACCACAAATCTGTTTTAATCTTTAAGAAGTTCTGCACTGGACCAAAAAGGGTTCTGAGAGCAATGGAGCTGAAACTTGTTGTGCAGTCAACCATTCTGTTTGGAGTCCTGCATCACTCACCAGGTTATCACCCCAGGAAAATAATGCATCAGACCGCCTGAGAATCACAACCCCACAATGTCTCATTTCTTGGGTGTTAATTCTGACTCACAGTTAAGTTAGACAATAAACAAACATAGACATGTATAAATACTAGAAAATGTTTCTCAATCTGCGTGGTGGGGAACAAAAATATTTTAAAACCTTATAAGGATAAATAACCTAATAAAGGAGCTGAAAACATATATGTTGCAACTCAGGTTCCTCTGGAAGCTTGACTGTAGAGGAAAGAGGATATCATTTAAAAATAAGGGTCAATTTGATATAATTTCATAAGGTCAAATTGATACAATTTCTAAATTTTATTAGAACTTATGTCCAAGTATCAAGTGTACAGCAGTCACACTTCTAAAATAGTATAAGTTCAGAAAATAAACTGTAAACTCAATAGAACACTAAAACATAGGTGCTAATTATGTTCCAAAGAAAATGGTGTCACAGGGAGAGCTCCCCATAAGAATATTCCTTTGATTCCTGTATCTCTAGAGCAGTGTTTTCCAACCCTTTTTATCTCACAGCACACCTGAACGTATAGTTAAACTTCCATAGCACACATAAATTATGTTGATCAAAAAAAAAAAAAAAAAAGAGTAAAAAAAGGAATATACTTACTGTGCTTTGAACTTCTTTTGAAAATAATTTAATTAATGATCTTTAAAAACTTTCATGGCACACCTAACATCCTTTCACAGTACACCAGTTGAAAATCACTGCTCTGGAGTATGAAAAAGATATATTATTTTCTGTTAAGGTGATGAATATTTGTTTAGCTTTCTTATATCAAGTTTTTTTCTGCATGAATTTCCAGCAGTTATCATTATAGAGAGGAAAGAGAAGGGAGGGAAGAAGATGAAGCAAATGAGGTAAGAAATTCTCCCACTTGTACACACTAGTCAAGTGATATAAACATGAATAACTGCTTTATCCTGAGTCAGTCTTTTTTTTGTTCCCCTCAGCCCATATTCTGCTCGTCTTTGTTGTGTTTTCTTTGGTCTATATTTTGGTTTTATTATAAGCTCTCCACCTTCCTGAGAATAGGCATTTAAATCCATTTTTTGAATCTGATATTCATAATAAATAAAAGTAAATATCCAAAGAGGCTTAGCAAATAATTTGCTAAGCATCCTTACCAAGTATAGTTAAAAATAAACAGAAACTAGGAGTTCATCGAATGAGAGGATATGTAGTTGGCATTGGGTTGTAAACTTTCAAAATCTAATTCATTCATTACAAAAGAAAAAAACAAAATGGTATAGGATGGCCAGTTATGCTATGGCAACGTGAAGACCAGCTATGGCTGGGAAGTTTTGTGGTGGGACGTGAATTTGCTTTCTAGATCCCTTTCAATGTATTGCCCAAATAATATGATTTAAGAAAGTGAAGTCTGCAGCTCAATTGAAGCAATTAGCTATAGGCCCAGTGTTCCAACACTGCCTGGATTTGCACTGTACGTGGTGAAGAACAGTGCCTTTAAGGTCAAGGCTAGTATGACAGCTTTGTATGCCTATTTTAAGTGAGAGATACGTGTTTCAGTCAAGTCAGTAATTTTTGTTTGTAACCTACTGTACTTTCATAACTAAAAACATTTTTAAATAAAAATTAGAAAGAGTTAGAACCAACGGAAATAATGAAACCATCTATCCAGTGGTCCTTCCCCACTCAGGTTAGTAAGCCTGGAGAGAAACCTCTGCCCTCTAGCTGTGGAGAGCTCCCACACCTCCGTAAACGTTTTCCAGGTCCCAAGTGGGAATGGTAAGCAATCTTTCTCAGACCCTTTCTCTATGTGCTCTGACTGGAATGCTTTCCGATTCCGTTTAGGAGTGTATCTAATTGATTTTCCCAGTTTAGCAAGACTCGCCTGGAGTCATTTCCGATTTCCTCTCTTGCTGTGAACAGACACAGCTCCACAGAAGGCCGCTCTGTCCAGGGGCTGCCTGCCTTGCACGGAGCGCACTCAGGTCTAGCTCTGTCCAGGCAGAAGGATGTCTGCTCCCGCTGGGAACCTGCCTTAATGGAATGGTCATAAACAAACAAGGGAAGGCACATAGCAGCAGAAGAGAGCGACTCCCCAGCTACAGACTCTAGCTTCAAAGTCCCTGATAAATAAACAGAATTTTATGAGGCAGTCCGATTTAACACTTTTCAAAAGACTTTTTGATGACATTTTATAAAATAAAAGCCTAGTTTCTCATCCTTTGTCTATCGTTTAAAAATCTTTATTGTCAAAATGAAAAGAAAGTAGACAATAATGGTCTGATCTTTATTAAGAAAATCATTTGGAGTACAACTATATCTTGACCTCACCGCTCATTACATTTCTATTAAGGGCGTTATTTGCACTTACCATAGTGGTCACACGAATGCTCGATTTATGGTCATAAAAGAATATACCCACATTTTTTTTTTAAATTAACACTAAATGAGTTTTGTTTTGTTTTATTTTGTTTTATTGAGACAGAGTCACACTCTGTCCCCTGTATGGAGTGCTATGGCATCACAGCTCACAGCAACTTCAAACTTTTGGACTTAAGCGATTGTCTTGCTTCAGCCTCCCAAGTAGCTGGGACTACAGGCACTCCCCACAATGCCCGGTGATTTTTGAAAACAGGGTCTCACTCTGGCTCAGGCTGATCTTGAACTCTGCGAGCTCAGGCAATCCACCCTCCTTGGTCTCCCAGGGCGCTGGGGTTACAGGCGTGAGCCACCGCACCCAACCTGAAAATTATTTTATGTTGGCTTTCATTCTCCTAAACTGACTTTGAAAATGTCCTTTTTGACTTGTACTCAGGCCACCAAAACCTACCATCTCTTCCCTCAAAAATCACTCTCTTAATTGCTGCTATGACATGGTTATAGTTTCCATTTTTCTTTTCTTCCCCCCCCCACACTCCCCTCCCCTTCTATCTCACTCTTTTTTTATAATCTGTCAGTAGATTAGCTGACACCAGTGGAAAACATGAATACATCAAGTGATTTATAAAACACATTTAGAAGGATGATATTTTGATTTTGGGCTTAATTTTTAATGTGTGCTCAGTCCAGAGGGGGAAAAGTAAACACATTTTTAAAATAGTAAAGAGAACAGTGCACATATATGAGCGAGAACTGTATCTCGCTTTTCTTAACCAGGTTAAGGATTTTACCGTGAATATTGATTATCTGGAAAAAATCATCATTTAATAATTGTGAGCTTCATACATATTAAGTAAACTTTTTGCCTACTTTTCACAGAAATCTCATTGCCCTTCATGCAGTAATTTGCTTAGTGCTCAACCAAGTTCATCATTATATATATATATAAAATATCTATTTCTGAAGATGAGTATAGGTGGGACAAAAGGGTAGCTTGTAACAGCGAAAGCTTTTTTCCTAATAACTTCCATCAATCTCTTGAACTAGAACCAGCTCACACAAACCTAAAATGAAAGTAAAAACAGTTTGTCTGTTTTATAAATGCAACTTAAGCAAGTAGCCCCTAATTCACCTTTCCAGTCTCTTGTCCAGTTATCACACTGGAGAGTGACAGATGTCGGGTCCATTCACAAAGATCCTGGCTGTCCCCTAGCCTTGCGAACGTGTACTTGTTGTCGTGTCTTGTGACTTGTTGTGGCAAATGAGATTAGAGAACCAGGGAAATAGGTCATTTCTTTTTTGTAGGAGCCCATTCGCTTGTCCCTGAGAAATTCACGTCCAAATAGAGCCCTGACTGACAACAATGAGTGCTGTCTTTCCTCTGCTGATGTGCCATGAACACACAGCCTCAGCAAAAAATAAACTTTTGTGTTGTGAATCCACTGAGATTTCAAGATTTGTTTGTTTTACTGCAATCCAACTCAGCCTCCCCTAACACACAATCTCATATAGAAACACAACAGACCCATAGGAGACAGTAAAATTCGGTAAACATCATAACAGGCCTATTCAAAATATCATAAATCAAATGCCCACAAAATCTATGAAAGGTCACTTGTTCTTTAACTTTAAAATCTAAAACTCCATTGCTTTCTATTAAAAAAAAATAGGTTTTCAAATTATAGTGACATTTTCAGCAGTCATAAGGGTTAAAATAGTACCTAATAGCATTAGCAATAACATTCAAATTTGCACAGCACCACAGAAAAGTTTAAATCTATGTTTTGTGTTAATTTATTGATAGAAGGAAGTCTGAGTAGAAGGTTCTCCATTTTATAGTGTGTGTTGCATAGGGAATAAGATGACAATTCCAATGTTGCACTGATTGAAATGTACTTTGAAAAATAATAGCAGAGTAAAAAATATTAGGATTAAATGATTCAAAGGAAATTAAATAATATTTCTGTCAAAGAGAGAAAATGGTTTTATTTAAGATGCTTCAACGCATTATCTGTACTGGAAAAAAAAATACACCAGCTTTGTGCTGGACTACTTGTCGCAATCCTAGAAATGTCTCACAGAAATCATTTGGAAATCAAAGAGCATTAGCTCAAGGTCTCGGTGTATACTCACAAGAAATGACAGGGCTGCAAATCCTTGATGAATGGTGTGGCTTCAACAGGCCTCTCAGGAAAGTAAAATCACAAAGGAAATCACCAAGTGGTATCACCTACAAGCTACCAGAGATGGCAATGTCATAAAGTGACCGATCATTCCACAAAACCCGACTAACAACACTTCTCAGATAGTTTCAGGCAATGCAATTAACAGAGAAATGTGTGAAGCTGAGGAAATACTATGACCCAGGTTTACCCCAGACTACTTAAGACCCAATAAAAGAAACAATTATATATTCTTTTGGCAAATATTGGTACTATGTAAACATTCATGTGTGTGTGTGTGTGTGTGTATGTGTATTCTTCACAATAGACCATTATTTGACAAAGATCTGTTGAGAACTTGAATAAAATTTTCTGGACTTGACAGCAAGGACAGAACAAAAATGATTGAAAACATCCTGTGGTCTCCAAAAGTTGACAAGTTATTCCATGACAAGCACTGTAAGCCTGACAGAGATGACACATATCCTCTGGAGCACTTTGGAACCCAACTCATACTGTGATGATGGTAAAGATGCCATAAATACTTACTTTTGTGCATTAACAATGGTTGCAAATTAGCTTCCTCAATTTACTTCTGATATAGGTAATACATATATAAAAACCTCAGTTTCTAAAAGTGGGTTCTTCATTTGGGATAGTCAAAGCCCCATACAATATAGTTTCTCTCTACCCAACAGCCTCATGAATTTGTTACAGAAATATTGCAACCATTTTATAATAATCCTGCTACTCAGAGTTAAAGCACATAGCAGAGGCTTATATTCATATAACAAAAAGATGAATAGTTGAGCCACCAATGGCCAAGAGGGGGAAATTGAGTTAAGGAGATAATGATTCTAAGTAAACAAGAACATTGGAACAAAATGTCCTATAAGGTTTTGAGTCAGCTTTTGCTCATTTTCTTGTTAATTAGAAACAGTGATGACAAATATTTGGTCGTTTAGTCATTAACTTGTACAGTCTTTCTCTATCTGAAAATATAAGAAGGAAAAGTTAACATTTATCAAGGTTCAGCCATGTAACAGATGGTATGTATGTGTACACATACATGTATATTTATACTTTTTCCCTTATTTATTTCTAACACCATTCTTAAGAAAAACAGACATGCTGTCTGAATGTTTTGACTGCAAATAATTAACCAAACCCACTCAAATGCTTTATCTTACATATCACCAAGGCTTCCTTGGTTGTTTCATTAGTTCATCAATGTCCTCAAAATCTTCAGTTTTGTTCAAATTTCCTTTGAGTCATACTCAACATTTCAACTTCCTCATCATGGTTTCAGACACTATTTCTCTTATTCCAGATAGGCACAAAATATTTCAGCAACAAAAGAGAAAAGGTGTCCTTCAGGTGTGTCTCTTCATCAGCAAAATATCTCTCTCCTCCCCTACCTATCATTAGTTACACTGGGTCATGAGCTTTTCCCCAAACTTTTCATTGGCAGAGTGTGGGGTTCCCTATGAATGTTTTAGTTGATTATGAATTAGCAGAGGTCCAGAGCCTCCTCTCTGAGCACATGGCTACATAGAAAACAGTTGGTTAACAAAGAACAAGGCAGAGACGTTTGAAGACCAATAGTATACACTCTAAACATGTTCCTTTTTCATATACAGCCAATAGCTTATTCACAAATTGAGATTTGCACATTTATCTACTCACTGAAATTTATTTTAATTCCCAAATCAATATTTACTACACTTATCCCATCATTTGTGAACATATACATGGGGGCAATGAAAATTCTGAGTCATCCAATGTGCATTTCTGTTCTCAGTGGAGATCAAACAAGGTGACTCTGGGCCTTCTTACAGCTCTCATTCTAAAAACAACCTTCTCAGTCTATTTAGTGGCACATTTTGGGAAATTTTTGTGCTTTTTCTTGGTGATTGCACCATTTAAAATGGCCCAATCATAGTGCTGAAAATGCTGTGCAGTATTTCTAAGTTTAAGAAAGAGATAACACACTTTATGGAGAAAATAGGTGCATTAGATAGGCATGAATTATAGTGCTATTGACCATGGTTCAATGTCAAGTTATATTAATTGTTTTTAAACAGAAACACACATGAAATAAAGCTATGTATTGAACTGTTGCAAAAACGATGTGACCAGAGGCTCCTAGGAACATAACCCTGTCCTTCCCCAAGGAGCAATGCCTTAGGATTCACTAATACAGTGTTCACAGGTACTTTGCAAAGCGTAAGTACCACAGATAATGAGAATCAATGGTGTAACAAAACAGAGATGTAACTAGGTAAGTCACAGCCATAAATAGCAGGCCAGAGCTCAAGTCCAAATCCTGTCGACCTTGTTAAGGACTTTGGACTTTTTTGAAAGCAATAGCGTCCTATTGAAAGCTTCCTTTCCTATATTGAAAGATTATAAGTAGGGAGAAATACAGACAGATGTGCATTTCTGGAACATCATCCTGGATACAATCTGGAGAATAAATTAGTTAAGAAGTATGATTAGATTTGAGGGAGACCAGGTAATAGGGCTACTGCACTAGTCCAGGCAAAGAGTGATGAGAGAAAGGAAAGGCATAAACTTGGGTATCTAATTGTCCCCCTAAGAAAATCAAAAATTGAACCTCAAAAAGATGTAAACTCTAGTCACCAGGACAAGATGTAGAAGAAACATAATTTTAAAAATAAATAGTCAAGTTTTGGAAAGAAAGTTGTACAGAGTAGGGATATTAAAAAAAAAAAAAAAAAAAAAAAAGTGGAGAGAATTATTCAATTTCCAAATACTGCTGGCTACCAGCTACATCTGGACCATTTTCAGATTCTCATCTGGAAATTCTTAGCAAGCACCTAGTTCATAGCCCCTATTAATATTAGAACATTAAATTTTAATAAGTGTAAAAATGGAATTCATAAGGTTTCTCAGTCACATCCAGTAGGGAGCTGACCAGTCATTGTGATTTTACACATCTCTGAGTTGAAAGAGAGTTACAGATTCAGATCTGAGCATTGGGGTGCATTATGCAAATATGTGATTCTCCCTGGAGGACTTCCTGTCCCTAAAGTAATGACTGAATTACAATCGAATTTTTAATATAATATTCCCACCTCTGGTCAACATTAAAATTTTCCTGATGTGGAATTTAAAGTAAATATATAAATATATACTTAGCATCTCCAACATTCACTCCCCCAAGCCTTCAGAACTGTTGCACATTTGAATGCAGGCAAGTAGAATGAGAATCATGATTCTTAATTTTCACTATCATGTCACAGTTGAGACATTTCAGAAATCAAAATCTTTTCCAATTCATATGGAATTACATGACAGAAGTAAAGAGAAGAGAAAGAGGATGGTGAACTTCAAAGTTTTGCACACATACAGTCTTTATTAAGTATTAATGTCCAGTGCATTGTCATTCCTATGTCTTATGACATATGAACAATTTTAATTATCTTATAAGAAGATTATATAACACATCATGCTGTACAGTATTGTGCTAATATATTGCCATACACAAGCCCTTGCAAATCACACACTTGTACCATGTACCATGTGTTCCACAAATGCTAAGCACACACTAGGGTGACCCACTGTACAAAATCCTTTAAAGCAAACAGTCCTTTGACACTCTCAGTCTATCAGAGGACTCATAAAAGCCTTTAGCAATACTATCAATTAGAAAGGTAATCAATGACATTAGAAATAAGGAAATCATTTCAGAGTCTTTTCCAACTTTAAATCTGTCAGATTTAAAAGAGGTACACAAGTAAGCATGACAAGTATTCATTGAAAATTGTGGAGGGAAAAATATTGAAAATTGTAGCATATACAAAGAATTTTCTTCCTTTCCCATCCTATCATTCATTCCTCTTAAATGTTTTAGGTTTATGATGAAACATATTTCCTTATTTTCTAAACAGAAAAGCATAGAAATGTTAGGTAATACATTAATGACAAGTCCTTAATCCATCACGGCCTCAGTTAGCATATTATAGGCTGAGGTCCAAAATGACAGTAATCCTGTTTATTTACATTTTTCAGATCTTACCAAATTGCTAAGACTCATACCAACACCCAGACGCCACTGATCAAGATGCCACTATTTGCTGTGAATATGACTTTAAGCAGTTGTGGAATCTAAGACTTGCCTTTTTCCCTTAGTGCTAGAGAAATTAGTCATCAGCCAAGGATAGCAAGTGCTCATATAAATGGGACAGTAAATATAAGAAGACTTGTGTGAACCATAAATATAAAAATTATCTGGAAATAATCCTGAAGATATTTTAAGTTAAAAAAGGAGGGGGATGATCCCAATTAAGATGAAATAGAGATCTCATGAAAACAGAGCAGAAAGCAAATAACATGCCTTTGACTCAAAAGAAATGAAACTGAACTTCAGCAATAGGATCAGAAGAGACGAAATCATTCCAAAGTATTGATAATCACATTGCCATAGTTAATAAAGAATGTTTTTGCTCTTGAGAGGTCATTTACTTGATCATAATAATTCTTGTAAAAGCGTGGTAAAGATGCAATAAAGTAAGGGGTGTTTCTTACTAGTATCTTCTAATTAGCACCTGGTAGATCACAACCAGTAAACACTCAAGAGCTGATGGATAGACAACATAACATAGAAGGAAGATAAAAGAAAATTATTTTTATCACACCATAGACATTTACCTATAGTTCAATTGAAACAGATTTATCAAAAAAATTAAGAAAAGAAAGAAACAGATTTATCAAAACACAGGAATCAACCTAGAACTATAATTTGGCTCCTTCACATTGTTCTGAAATTATTTCAAGCTTTATTTGGAAAATCTGAAAGAAAGAACTTTCTGGAGAAAAAGGAGATCCTTTCCCTATAGTTTTCTCTTTTCAGGGGAGCTATGCTGAGAAGTATAAATCTCATTTAGTTCTTAGCTTATACACAACATGTATTGAACAGAATACTTTCAGATTAAAAATGACATTCAGTGGTTGTCAAGATAACCCCTTATTTAACAGTTCAGTTTGGTATGCATTTGTTTCTAATTTTAAACTGAATGAAAATTAATTTTGTCTTAAAATTTTCATGCCACTTTCTGGGATGCTTGGCGCTACCCTGGAGGGTGATGAAACTGGAGCTGGGGACCACAGCTTTAGTCTTTAGAGAGAAAGAAGCAATTTCCATAATTTCAAAATCATTTCATTAGTGGATATATATGGCCTGAATCTCCAAATCTGGGGAGCTGACCATATGTTCCCTCTCTTCTGAAAGAAATAGTGGCAAATTGCCACCATTCAACATAGAAAGAATTGGAAATGTCTAGCAGTAAGGAATTATGAATGTAAATGCAAAGGTACTACATTATGCACATTATTTAATATAAGTATGTGGTCTCTGTGTTAATTGCAAAGTTTTTCCCTCCCAAAAATATACAGTACTATACTCTATCTTGCAATTACTAATAGGTCAGCCAGAAGCCGAGTGCAATTCAAGACAGAGAGAATGCCTGAGAAAGAAAAACGCATTGCAAAATAAGGACTATAATTTACTGGAAATAGTCATTCCACTATGTAGCAGCATTACCTGTAATTTCTATTTTGTGGATTGTTAATAGGACATCGGGTTCCAGTGGTAGCAACATTCACTGGGGACCAGATTCACTCCCTAGGTTCAAATTAACAGCACAGTCTTGCAGATTTCTTGAGAAAGATATATAAGGCTGTCAAAAACACAGCATATTGTTAAATCATGTGTTAAAAATAAGATCCAGAAGTCATAGAAAAAAAAAACAACTTAAAACTGTAATTCTGCAATGGAAATATTATTTATAAAAAACACACATTGTTTTTCAAAACAAAATATGCTCTCTATTTAACATCTTCATATTAAGCTATTTTAAAAGCATTCTTGCACGGGATTCATGGAATTTAAAATAACTTTCACACCTGATCTGAAAGTTAGTGACATCCCTGGAAGTCCAGGAAGGTAATATTATATTTTTGTACTGTTTTATAAAAGAAAGAAGAAGTGAGCAGATACATTATCCGGTTTATACAAAGTCACAAGGCAGGAAAAGTGATAGACCCAGGAATCAATCCTCTAACGACCAACTCTGTACTCTTAGCGTCAAGAGTGCACGTAACCTAACGTGCACTCTTACCTTCCGACAAGTCCAAAGCATGCTTGGCCCAAGCAAACACAGCCCTAATTCATTCTTAAATTTGCAAGGTAATAAGCCTAAAATGAATTAAAAGGCATATCATGCCATGGCCTTGGGAAAAAACATCCTCTCTCATTGCTATTACAGAGAGAGACGAAATCATATCAAAGTAAGCTAGACAGTTAAAAGGGAATAGGAAATAAAAAGGAAGTGGCCAAGCAACGCTGGTGGCAGCTGTCTGAAAGGGAACATCAGCAGGATCAAATAGCAGAACTTTCTTAGTTGATTCTTGAAAGCACAAACTAAAAAAAAAAGAAAAATCATACGCACTGTTATGCTGAATCTAAATACACATTCACACACACTCAGTTTAGTTTTAGAAGGTATAATGGCGAGCCTCTCACAGGCAGACCGGATTAAGCACCAAAACCAAATGTCTTTGAAGTCAGCATAGACAGTCACTCACATGGCCTAGTTTGAGATGAGTTGAAAGCTTGCATTTCTTCATGCCTGGCATGGGGCCTGAAATCTTCTCCAGTAAAGCCATTTCTGAGGATTCAGGCTCAAATGCAAATATGTGACAAGGGAGGGATAATTTTAATCAAGTGTTATCCATTATTACAACAGTTCATCAGGATATTTGGGAAAGAATTGGGCATTTAAAAAAAAATGAAATAGCTGAGAGGGGAAAACCATAAGGAAAAGTCTAGAAAAATTTATTGCACCTCCAAAAAGTAAGCTCTGCCATTAGGAAGCTCAGCCAATTGTTCTATTTGGTTGAAAAATCATCAGTTTATGAATCCTGGCAACCAGTCTGCTAGGTGGTATGATAATGAATTAATTCCAAAGGTCTCGATGGGCTCCAGAACAACACATTAAATAATTAGTCTAACCCTGTGCAATTGATTACCTGTTTGAAGTTTTCAGAAAATGCTCCCTACCCCTTCACCCCTCAAGCACCATCACCACCCCTCAAGTCCTTCCTCCAGGAAGCCATCACCTCGGCTGTACAACACATCCTGTTTTCATGTTCCAAGTACAGTCTGTAGAAGCAGATCCCAGCTGGAATCCTGTCGTACAGAGTACTTCAGAAAGTTAGATAAAAACAACTGCAAATCAGTTATACTCTAAATCAGTTTACTGATTGACTACCATAACTTAAAATGCATAAAATAAACCCAAGAAGGTTCTCCCCTGCAAATAAAACAAAAAAATCCAACATAGCATTCTGTAATTCAAATAATCAACGTAGAGGAGTTTAGCTGTAACAACAGAATCAAAACATTTGCAAAGGATCCATGTACAAAGAAGACCCTTCCTTTGCTCTTTGCCTATTTCCAGAACTTTCCTTGAGTTGTTAAAATAATAAACTATGGTTAAAGGTTTCACTTTTCACATACTAGCCCTGATAACAGTAGAAAGAAAAAAAGCAACATATGTCTTACAGTTGAATAAAACTCTATCCACGGTGCAAAAATTTTCTTTCTTAAGAAAGCATATTTAGTCCAGGAGTTTCTCTAAAACTAGAAGAGTTAGAATGGAGGGGGTGGGGATTAATTTGACCTTTGAACTTAAAATATCAGCTTCAAACTGAGCCTCTACCTTGAAAGTAAATAAACCGATAGAGTCCAGACCAATAGCAATTCAATTTGAAAGTAATTAACTGAAACATCTGGACTACTGAAGTGACCCTTTCATTGGGAGCAAATCCTAGAGAATAGAAACTATTATAAATTGTTTAATTAGGCTCTTGCTTCTCTAAATAGATAAGTATATTTTTTACTTAAATGTATTCTGCTTCCATGATGGTAGCCTATTTAGGAAAGGGTGATTTGGAAATCAGTGAATAGATAATAATATTCATTCATTATTATTAATTCAGATTATAGAGAGCAATGTTGAGAAGGAAAGTGGAGATACAATGACCTGACTTTTATTTCTACCAATAACTTTGAATTTGACCATACGCAATCTATTTACCGGTAATTTAACTAGAATTCTAATTAGCCTGCTTTTGAAGTATAGAATGGATAGGTCATGAATTACAACAACCACTGAAATAAAATTGTATCAGGTAAAGATGTGTGAAGATTCCTTACTGGTGACAGCAAATTTCAGACACATGTATAAGCACTATATCTATACCTGGGTCTATTTTTAAAGTATTAAAAGATTCTACTATGAAATAACGTATCTTATTCCCTCTTGTCTGATAGTAAAAGAAACTGCCAGTATATATATGAGAATTAAAACCTCCCAAAATTTTGTTATGAAGGCCATTGAGAAGAGTTACCTATAGGATGACCTTCACACCTTAGGGACTAAATATCTCTGCTTTTCCCATAGTTCTCTGTATTTACAGACATCATCCAAGTTGGGATTAAGAAGCTGGACATAGATATGATTTAATCAAAATGTCCTCAGTGCCTAGTCCAGCATTTCAATTTAGAATTGAAATCCAATTTCTGCGTTTTAAAAATCAAATCCATTCTCTAAGGAAAATTTTTACAAAACATCTTGGCACCTGCATTGCTGAAAATAGCAGCAATTTTATTTAAGAGAAAGTAACAGCAAATCAGGGATTTGTACAACGGCAATAAAATGCAGTTAAGTGTGGTAGAGCCAGGTTTTAGTTCAGAGACAGGGGTTTTTATAGCACATTATAAACTTCTGAAAGGGAGGTTATTAGAGGATGAGTTCTCTAACTGTGTGGTTCTAGCAGGTTTTGCTCTGTGGCACTCTTTGTTCTCCTGCTGGGAGTTCCGTCTTCTGAGGCGCAGAGCACATCCATCAGCCCCTTTCAGCTGTTAAGACACTTCATTTATTCTAGTGTTCCCTTCATCTTATTCCCTTGCCCCTGCTCCCATGGACCTCAGACATCTACAGTTCTCTTTGGCCTCTTTACAGGCATAATAGATCACCAGCTGAATGAGCCATCATCACATAGCCCTTCTTGCTAGGAAATTATTTCTCTCCTGCTTCAAATGTTCTTCCTTTTCACTTGGTACCTTTCACAGGGCTGTGGTTCTTGCTGTGTAGTTACCTGTATGCAAAGAGATAAAACTTACTCCAAAATACTGGTTTGCTTTTTGAAGCGATCTCTTGAATACTGGTCTTTTGATCTTTGCCAACCAATTGCAGATATATAGATAGATCTTCCATCTCCAATATGAAAATACTTGCTCAAGAATAATAAGTGCTGTGATTGTTGCATCTCTGTTATTGGTACCCGTCATCGATTATTATTTCATTATTTGGAAAATGAACTCCATTATTAGTGTTAGAGTCCTCTCATGTTGAAAGGTACTTTTCTAAAAACAATATCCTGTTTTAGAGGGGAAAAAAAGCTACTAAATTTTATAAGTAACCAGGGAAAATAGCAGGTACTAAAATTCCCCCAAAGAGGCAATCCTGACCCCTGACATTGTTAGTTCTACATCGTTTTCATTAATTAATGATGATTTAGCTAATCAGGTACATTCAGGAAGAACTAAAATATGTTCTAGTGAAAACATTACTGGGTTGGTGGCTAGAAGAACTAGATTCCCATCTCAGATCTACACCGATTAATCAAATGGCTTTGGGCAAGTCACCTAAATTCTTTGGACCTCAGTTTCCTCATCTATATGAAGAGCCAGGTGAAATAGATCACTATAATTCATTCTAAGTCTTGTGCTCTGTGAGGAAACTGAAACCAGTCTCTCCTTTTGTCATTGCCCACCTCTGCCCTTTCTTTTCCTTATGTACTCTGTTTTCTGTTCTGTACACATACTCTTTCCATTCCCTTTCCTTTCCCTGAGCTATTATCTTCTTTTTCTCCATTAAAAATGCATCGATTACTTTTTCTTCCATTCTTGAGATACTTTGCTAAGAAGAATATGTTCCAGCTCCATCCATGTAAACATGAAAGAAGTCTCCATCTTTCTTTAAGGCTGCATAGTATTCCATGGTATACATGTACCACAATTTCCCAATGCAAATTGCACCCAATTGCACAATGCACTCAATTTAAATGCTCCCAGATTCTTGCAACAGACCTTACTCAGTCTGAGTAATATGGTATCTGATGATACCGTAATAACGGGGGACTTTAACACTCCTCTTACAGAGCTGGACAGATCCTCTAAACAGAAATTAAACAAAGATGTAAGATATTTAAATGAGATCCTAGAACAACCACGCTTGATAGACGCATATAGAACACTCCATCCAAAAGCTAAAGAATATACATTCTTCTCATTGCCCCATGGAACATTCTCCAAATTGATCATATCCTAGGACACAAAACAAACCTCAACACAATTAAAAGGTTTGAAATTTTATCTTGTATCTTCTCAGACCATAAAGAACTCAAGGTGGAACTCAACTCTAACAAAAAGGTTCAACCCCACACAAAGGCATGGAAATTAAACAACCTTCTATTGAATGACAGATGGGTGCAGGAAGAAATAAAACAGGAAATCATTGACTTCCTTGAGCATAACAACAATGAATATACAAGCTACCAAAACTGTGGGATACTTTAAAAGCAGTTTTGAGAAGAAAATTTATCACTTTAGATGCCTACATTCGGAAAACAGAAAGAGAGCACATCAACAAACTGACAAGTCATCTTATGGAATTGGAAAAAGAAAAACAGTCTAAGCCTAAACCCAGTAGAAGAAAAGAAATAGCCAAAATCAAATCAGAGATCAATGAAATTGAAAACAAAAGAATCATTCCGAAAATTAATGAAACAAGGAGTTGGTTTTTTGAAAAATAAAATAAAATAGATAAACCTTTGGCCAGACTAACTAGAAATAGAAAAGTAAAATCTCTAGTAACCTCAATCAGAAATGATAAAGGGGAAATAACAACTGACCCCACAGAGATACAAGAGATCATCTCTGAATACTAGCAAAAACTCTATGTCCAGAAATTTGACAACATGAAGGAAATGGATCAATATTTGGAATCAGACTCTCTCCCTAGACTTAGCCAGGAAGAAATAGAGCTCCTGAACAGACCAATTTCAAGCACTGTGATTAAA
>CAUYPK010059284.1:0-17810 GCA_963574355.1 Loris lydekkerianus | reverse complement strand
TTCTTGTGATGCTTTACTAAGAATAATGTCTTCCACTTCCATCCAGGTTAATACAAAGGATGTAAAGTCTCCATTTTTTTTTTAATAGCTGAATAGTATTCCATGGTATACATATACCACAGCTTGTTAATCCATTCCTGGGTTGGTGGGCATTTAGGCTGTTTCCACATTTTGGCGATTGTAAATTGAGCTGCAATAAACAGTCTACTACAAGTGTCCTTATGATAAAAGGTATTTTTTCCCTTCTGGGTAGATGCCCAGTAATGGGACTGCAGGATCAAATGGAAGGTCTAGCTTGAGTTCTTTGAGGTGTCTCCATACTTCCTTCCAGAAAGGTTGTACTAGTTTGCAGTCCCACCAGCAGTGTAAAAGTGTTCCCTTCTCTCCACATCCATGCCAGCATCTGCAGTTTTGAGATTTTGTGATGTGGGCATTCTCACTGGGGTTAGATGGTATCTCAGGGTTATTTTGATTTGCATTTCTCTAATAATCAGGGATGATGAGCATTTTTTCGTATGTTTATTAGCCATTCATCTGTCTTCTTTACAGAATGTTCTATTCATCTCTCTTGCCCAGTGATATATGGGATTGTTGGTTTTTTTCATGTCGATTAATTTGAGTTCTCTATAAATCCTAGTTATCAAGCTTTTGTCTGATTCAAAATATGCAAATATCCTTTCCCATAGTGTAGGTTGTCTATTTGCTTTGGTCATTGTCTCCTTAGCTGTACAGAAGCTCTTCAGTTTAATTAAGTCCCATTTGTTTATTTTTGTTGGTGTTGCAATTGCCATGGAAGGCTTCTTCATGAAGTCTTTCCCCAGGCCAATATCTTCCAGTGTTTTTCCTATGCTTTCTTTGAGGATTTTTATTGTTTCATGCCTTAAATTTAAGTTCTTTATCCTTCTTTAATCAATTTTTGTGAGTGGAGAAAGGTGTGGGTGTAGTTTATGATTCATTTTAAAGAAAATCCAGTAGAGAACAACAACAAAAAAAAAATAGAAATTTACAGATATGTGTATGTTCATGTAGTATTTTCAGTAATTTAAAATGCTTTTGGTATATATTCTATATTCTGACCAACAGATGCTATGTAATTTTGAATAAATATTGAATAAATAAAAATTGAATGTGCTATTTCTACCTCTCTTTTAAATGTGATCTGAAAAACTTCTTTGTCTAGATTAGTTAAACAAAATACAATTAAATATGAAATTACTTTAAATAAGTGGAGAGATAAATTGAATACTGATGATGACAGAGTCTAATGGGAGTACAGAAAAGGCCTGTTTCTGAGACCCTGAGTTGTCCTGTGGTGGAGCTAGGCATAGAAATTACAAAAGGAGTGATGACTTGTGATGAAAAATTAAATTTATTTCACCCATATTGGAGCTTAAAACTATACGTTAGGGCAGCACCTGTGGCTCAAGGAGTAGGGAGGGTGCTGGCCCCATATACCAGAGGTGGTGGGTTCAAACCCAGCTCTGGCCAAGAACTGCATTAAAAAAAAAAAAAAAAAAATCTATACTTTACATTTTTATTTCACCTAGATGAATCCAATTAGGAGTTCCAAAAAGAAAACAAGAAAATAAATGTAACCTTTCTGAAAACCATTTGTTCCATTAATTTTTAATCAATTCATATGTATAGTCTGATTTTTTTTGAGATTATATCTAGATAGGCTTAATATAATCTTTCAGGGGGTACTTTTTAACCAAAGACAGTTTCTCTAAACAGTAATTGCTAGTAAAAATCAATATAAGACTTTTATAGGGCAATCTATATCTAAAATATATGCTTATAGATTCTTCTTAACTTATAGTGGGGTTATGCCTAGATAAACCGATCATAAATTAAAAATGTTTATTTATGTATTAAATATGTAGAATATTTATATATTAAATATGTAGAATATATGCTTATAGATGCTTCTTAACTTATAGTGGGGTTATGCCTAGATAAACCGATCATAAATTAAAAATGTTAATTTATATATTAAATATGTAGAATTTATATATTAAATATGTAATATAGCATTCACTGCAGCACTAGTCACAATTACTAAGCTGTAGAAACAACATAAATGTCCATCAAGAGGTGAATTAATGAAACAAAAATGATCAATATATATAGCCAAATATTATTCAACCTTAAAAAAATAAATTCCACAATAAGCAACAACATGAATGAACCAGGGGACATTTTGTTGAGTGAGATTATCACAGAAAGAGCATTATTCCACCTATGTTAAGTATCCAAAATAGACAAATTTATAGAGTCAAAGACTGGGATGGTGGTTACCAGAGGATAGACAAGAGAGACAGAGAGAGTTACTAATAACCAGGCATAATGTCCCAGTAGAGCAAGGTGAATAAGCTCTAGAGATCTGCCATATAACAGTGAACCTACAGTGAGCAACTTGGATCGTAGGCCTCAAAATGTGTTCAACAGAGTCGACCTCATGTTATGTGTTCTTCTCACAATAAAATAAAATACAATGTATTTTTTGAAGGCAGCTTTCAAAAGGTTGTGATTTTTGTGGTTGAGATGTTTAAAACGTAACAGTGAATTGAAAAAAAAAATCATCTGTAAAATTTCTTTAAAGTACATGATTTGAAAATATCTATTCTATTTATGCTAATTTTCCATACTTAGATAATTAATGGAGAAGATACTAATTATTTTAAATATTTATGAAACACTATAGGATAGGACTGTATGTGCAGTTCAGTAATACACTCCGTTATTTGACCCATCAAAAGAGCACAGTAGCAATGCTGTACAGTATCTGAGGCGTATAACCAGTTTGAAGCCCACTTACAATCTGATAAATATACCTGTACTGTATAATCAAAATGTCCTGCAAAAAACACAAGGTAGTATAATGGCAACAGTAGAAGGAAAGTCTCTACCCAGCTGGTACTAGCCTGGAAAGCAGCAGAAGTCCTAAATACGAACATTTTCAGGCTCTGAGAATACATGGCAGCTGTGGGAATGACGCAAAAAGCACATGTGGGCCTACTGATAGCACTGGCACTCCACGTTTAAGCTCTGATATGTGTGTGTGTGTGTGTGTGTGTGTGTGTGTGTGTGTGTGTGTTTTGGTCAAGTCATATGCATTGATAACAGGGAGTTTACTGCATTTTCTTTTGATCTCATTCTTTCTGTATTTGTCAAGAATGAGTGATTTATTTTACAGATCTTTAATTGCATAAAGTCATATGCATTGATAACAGGGAGTTTACTGCATTTTCTTTTGATCTCATTCTTTCTGTATTTGTCAAGAATGAGTGATTCATTTTACAGATCTTTAATTGCATAAAGTCATATGCATTGATAACAGGGAGTTTACTGTATTTTCTTTTGATCTCATTCTTTCTGTATTTGTCAAGAATAAGTGATTCATTTTACAGATCTTTAATTGCATTTCTAACTGGATTTTTCTCTGACCCTTTCACATGCATTTTATGATTCTATTATATTTTCTGTAGAAGTAGCAATTAGGATAAAACTAAGCATTTACCACTAGATGAGAGTTTTTCTTTCTTTTTATTTTATTATTATTATTATTTTGCTTATCATCAAAACTATTATTAAAATATTCTCCTTAATCAACATCAATTATTTTGGTTCTTATGACATAATTAGTCTAACTTCAGGTATCAATTTATCTTGATGTCCACACCTATGTTTAGATAGTCATGCTTTAGATATTACCGTGCACACATTTAAAGTTAACCAATAGCTTTTGAATGATCCATTAGCATTTTCATAATTTCTCAAGCTACAGTGCTTGTTTTTTCATGTGGTCTATTTTTGCATGCCCAGTATATCAGTAATCTAGGATTGCTATAATGTACCTAAACTTAGTGGCTTAAACAACAGAAATTTATTGTTTGGAGGCTAGAGATCAAGGTGTTGGCATGGCTGTGCTCCCCTTAAAACTCATTGGCTGCCATTACTTGCGTCTTCCCATTTTCTAGTGGTTTGCCAAAAATCTTGTTCTTTCCTTGGCTTACAGCTACTTACCTCCACTCTCCACCAGTGGCTGTTTTCCCATGGTGTTCCTCCTGCAGTCTCTGTTTCTTTGTCTTTAGAAAGTCACTTTATTTTTTTAACTTTAAGGCAAGCATAGAACAAAGCTTATAGAGGATAAGAAAGTAAAGTAACAGTAAACACAAGACATAGGCTTACACAGCAGATGCATTCTCCTTAGGCAGTAAACAGGTCTCCATTGGTAGTCAAGAAGGCAAAGAGGAAGAAGGCCACCTTCTAATAAGGACACTGGTCTCAGTAGATTATGGAGCAAGCCTACTCCAGTATCACATCATATTAACTTTGCTAATTAAATCTATAATGATTCTATTTAAGCTGACATTCTGGGGTACTGAGGTTTAGGAATTCAAAGTACCTTTTTCTAACAGAACACAATTCCACCCATAGTAAGAATGGCTTTTGCATCACTAAGAGTTGTGAAAATATTACTTTCTCTGTATCATACAAAATGTAATTTTCACTAAACTCTATCTGCTTACTAAATATACTGTATGCTACCAGAATTAATCACCCATAGCTTATCTTCTTTAAAAAAAATTGTTTATATTCTTGTATTTAATGTATGGTTTGTAGTCATCCAAACTGGTGGTACCAGCTTCAAACTGATCACCACCAATCGTGTTCTCTCTCCAGGGAGCTTTTGTTCTTGCTGTTCAGTCTTATCTAAAATGCCATCTTGCTGCCATTTTTTAATGAATTATAGTACGTTCACCATTAATATTTGGCTTATTCAGTATGCACTATCTTAATTTTTATTAACATGCAATAATCTTTAAAAATCACAAGCACTGGTTATTTACTTTGCTAGTTATATATATTCAATGTCTTATACCATCATTACTTGAGCCTGATTTATATATACATATTTACCTTCAAACAGTGCCTGGTAAAATTCCTTTTATGCAACGATTTTATAAAAAAAATCTCATGGATGAATCACTGAATGACATAAAAAATACAACACTGACTTACCCGTACAAATTTTTCATTTTACTATGCCATTTGGCACAGGAATGCACTGGATAAAGAAACATAAAATTAATAATTAGAATAATTAGTGCAATGTTTTATCCATCATAAACCATTATTTATTCAACCATATTTTGTATTTTTTAGTAACTTATTTATTTATATTTATAGTTATGTAATTTGCTGATGTCAGACTTCCTGTGTGGTTAAATGTACAATACTAAATAAATCATTTTCTCTAAGAAACATAGAATTCTACATAAATGGAAAACCAAAATAGTAAAAGAATATGTACTTATAAAATTAGACCCAAATCCTAATATGGCAAAATCACAATTTCAAAGACTTATTAATTTCATAATCTAGAAAGATGATTTATAGTCTCTTTTTGAAAATGACAATAATTAGTAGTTGGTTCTTTCCTACAGTTATAACTCTGTATTATGAAAGAGAACTTAAGATAAAATCTGTGGCAGTGTTAATGAACGTTAATGAACACTATTGTAATTCTTCTTGAACATTATTGTACCCTCTTCCTCACTGTCCTGGCAACTTTAGCCAATCTAAACCCCATAGAATGCCTCTAAGGAAAGTTATTTACATTTCGCAAGCAAAGAAATCCATTTTCAGGATGTTTTTATATTATGACAGCAAAATTAGCTCAAAAATGAAAAATTCAGACAATCAACCAGCTGTTTCATATATAAAAATGCCAAACATCTGGTTCTCCTGACTTTTTTCTCACTGACTTGATTGAAACAGCAGGGTTGATTGTGTTGTGCAAATATAGCCTCAGAACAGGAAAATTAGGGAGTAAAAATCTTGACTTTATTGTAGATTTCTTTAAAATCCCAGATTCAGAGATTCTGAGGCTATAGTGTCAGCTACTTGAACAGACTGACTGCTATTGTGTTCATAGTTGACTAGCAAGATGTTTACAAAAGAACTCTGGAACTGCAAGATCATTTTAATTGCCATAGTTATTAGCATTTCTGTTCCCCAGTGATCTTCGAAACATGCTTTGCCCAAGTCTAGATAAAAGCACCAAAGACTGCTAAGATCTTCATCACAATCCCAGTTCCACATAGAAACCAGTGATATGTCTCCAGGGATGGCATTTACTAGATAAGAATTTGCAGGTTGAAATGGATAATGATATAAGATCCTGTCTCACTCTACCATACAAATGTGAATATTGTCTGAGGTCATCAAGTCAAGTGTACTGTGGAAATAAGCCGTTTCCACCACCTGCTATGCACTGCTTAAACAGTTTATCATTCCACTTGAGAGAAGCTAAAAACCATTAATATCTAATAAACCAATATTATAAAGCTAAAAACCAATAAAATCCGTGCATTTATAACAAGTCAATAGACTGTCAGCTGTCAATAGGAACGCCCTCGTAGAATGGTAGAGTGATAAAACAGCAAACAGAAAGGAGAATAAAAAAACAACAGAGGAAATGAGAAGTAATATGAGAAATGTCTCGTACAATAATCAAGACCACATTTCAGTGGAAATAGCAGAAAAGTTGCTTATATAAAAATGAGGGTCTATTCGACTGCTTTGTCTAGATAGTGAAGATTCTAAGAAACTATTTTTTTTTCACAAATCTAGTGTGTGTATATGTGTTTCTCTACTAACTTTACATTAAAAGGGAAAAGTAAGTTTAATGTCATAAAGCAATTAAAGACATGACCTTCAGTAGTTTGTTTTCCTAATTACCAAAATATACAATTATATTTAATTAATCAAAATGAAGATGAAAACTCAAAAAAAAAAAAAACCAAAAACTACAAATAGAAATAAAGAAAGGGAAAGAACTTAAAAAAGGAATTTAATTACAGGTACCTTTTCAGTGCTTCCCATACTTTAGAATAAATTTCTTCCAGCCTCCCAGCTGTGAAGGCAGCCATTGTTCTCAGGGGAGCTAATTATACTAAGAAGCTCGCCTTCCTGGTGGGCTGTAATAAGCACAGTTCATTGCAGAACTCTACCAGTGTGTGTCAGAGACCCACAACTGTGTAGGGCTGATGCTAGGGGCATGCGGTACAGAGCTCTGTAATGCAGCTGTAGTAAACACACACTCCATTATGAGGGCACTGGTGGAAAATACAGAGGCCTTAGGAATGGGAAGTTATGGTTTCATTAAAGCTGAACTGTAGGGGTCAAAGAACTAATGAAAGGGCTAAAGGGATAATAATCCTACCTATGATAAACACTATTTACCATGTAGTTTTGAGCAGACTTCTGTGTTAGCAGGAGTCGCATGGAGGGGACTGTGTTAGCCATCTGCTCACTGTGCTACTTGATGTTTTCTTACTGCTTTCTCAGTTACTATGAACAGTGACCTAAAAGGCAATAAAAAGGCAAACTATGGTGGGGTAGGAAGGATAAAAAAAAAACAAAAAAAAAAACAAACAAACAAAAAACAATTAAATAGAGGCAATGTATAAAAAAGTTTGCTGATGATTTTACAGTTAGAGCTTTATGAAACGATGTGTTTTTAATTTTGTCTATTAATTTCTTAAATGTTCACCTGTTAAATTTCTTTCTGAAGAATGTGCTCATTGAATCTGGACTATGTCTTCATGGTATATAATTCTGAAAATAGCTAACACAATAAATACTAAATGCATTTAAATGACCGTTATGGTTAGAGGCTGTCAAAATCTCTCTAACAAAATGCAGTGGATACCAGTTAGCACACTAAAATTAGACAGTCTATGACTTTAATATAAATTCCTAAAATCTTTGTTGTATTCTTAACTTACATTTTGATTACCTTAGTCTTTGGGACAAATAAATATCAGTGAATATGGATAAAATGAAATTAATTTTATAGGTGACATAAATAATAATGAAACCTTTCCAGAAGAATTTATAAATACCTAATTCTTTAACAGTGATGCTTGGTTTCTTTCGTTAGGCCCTTCCAGTGATTATCAAAAAACAAACAACCCTATTATTTGCAACAAATATAACGCCTTATAGTGTAAATATTCTTCTTTCTATAATTCCTTAACAATAAATAATGGGATTAAGAGAAAACTATGTGAAACTTTATAACCCACATAACTTATATCAAAGTTTATTTCCCTAAAATTCATTTCAGATACTAATTTTTGCTATGCTTACCTGTGGATACATAGAAAATTGCTACCTTGGTTGTTATACTGAAACATCCATGCTTTATAGAAGGAATCTTTGAAATTTTCCACTGCCAATTCCATGAGTGAGCTTCATAATGACCTGTGGAAACAGCCTGGTTTTCAACACATCCCTGTTGCTTCAATTGAATGAAGTTAGCCAGCTGTAACAAATAGCACAGCAGTTTTCTTTTCCGGTGTACAATTCAAATCCATTTCATCCCCCATGGGAGGAAACTGCGGTTTAGTCTTAGAATTTATGGCCTGAAAGCAGATGTACTACTCAAAATCCATGGAATTGACAATAACAAAAATATCCCTCCTGTGTTTATAGAATAAAATTAACTCTTCAAAAAGTAAATGCAATTCTTTCATGGTACACCCTGGTATAAAAGCCACAAAACAAACACGTAAAAGTTGCTCTTTTTACATAAATAAAAGAAAATCCTAATGGCATATGTCAAAAACAAACAAACAAAGACGCACTGTGTAAAAAACAGCAAATTAATAAACAAATTTTAGTCCCTTGATATTGAGACATTCTTAAAAGACAAAATTACAGCACTTTAAAAATCTTAATTTTCTTTGTTTGCAGTTCTGGAAGGAGGTAGCACTTTATTCTAAAAACCAGAATGAGTATTCCAAAGAGCTAAGCAAGGAAGGATGGTTTTATGGACAGACACAGGCTGAAGGAAGCAGATAAAGAGCAAGCTGACATCAGGTTACTGGAGTTACCTTTTTGTAAGGATTAAAACCAAAGAAATGTCTTTATCAAAACAACTGAACCTGGACTGTTTGGGAATTTATCTATTATTTCTCATTTTTCTGATTTTTTGGAAGTTCAGATAAACAAGTTAGTATCGGGTTGACGATGTGGAATTTTACATAAATGACTACATTTTAATATCATCTTTTCAGCGTAGTGTAGGAGCTGAGTCCAAGTCGACGGACTCCTATAAATTTTATTTAACACTGTCAAAATTACAATTCTGTAAACCCACTTACAATACAATACACAAACATCATGAAGGATTATGCTACGAACTTTATAAGTGTTTTTAGAAACATCAAAATATATACAGCTTTAAAATTAATTGAGTCTTAATAGTATAGTAACTATACCCTCACTGTTTTATTATATATTGATATTGTTTAGTTAACACACAGACAAAAATCTAAGATGACAATTTTTTTTTTAATTTGGTATTTTATGTATATATTTAACTGTGATAAGACAATAAAAACAATGAAGATCGGAAAGTCAGGTATGAGGAAAACACAGTCGAATTTTTTTGCGATTACAATGTTTTGGGAGACCTTGCTTACCTATAGTGGCAAATTCTACCGGACCCCCAATTTTTTTTTTTTTTTTGCGTGTGTGAGACTGAGTTTCACTATGTCACCCTCGGTAGAGTCCTGTGGCATCACAATTTCAAACTTTTGGGCTCAAGTGATTCTCTTGCCTCAGTCTCCCAAGTAGCTGGGACTATGAGCACCCGCCACAATGCTGGCTATTTTTTTGTTGCAGTTGTCATTGTTGTTTACCAGGTCCAGGCCTGTTCAAACCTGCCAGCCTTAGTGTATGTGGCCGGTGCCCTACCCTCTGAGCTACAGGCACTGAGTCTGACCCCAATTTAAAGCTAACTTATATAAAAATAAGTACTTAAAATTTCCTTAGCAGACTGCTAAGGATCCATCTGTTATGATGAATGCCAACCAGTATTCTGTTTTACCAAAATTTGCATGCTGAAGGAAAATATTGTTGTTTCATTCCTGGAATCAGGCTTCTGTCCTCAGAGTTCCTGTGTGCACTAAACCCTAGAAAACAATCTCCCTGCTTAATGGCTGGCAGGCTGCCTTTCCTGCTGCAAGTCAGCCATTAATGAAAGAATCTCTGTTTCTTTTCATCTTCTGATTTAGTTCAATAGACATGAGAAGAAAGGAAAGTAGGAGGCTGTGGTACAGGAGGAGAGAAAAAAGTGAACTATGTCATAAGCTGTCATATCCCTGGTTATAAAAATTAGAAAATTTTAAAATTTATTAAAATGAAAAGGAAAACTGAGGGAAAGGAACATAACCTTGTTATGGATTAGCTACAGAGCTGGAATTTTATTTTTTCATGTTTAATATTAGCAACAGCTAGTATTTATCTCCATTTCACAGATTAGAAAACATAATCAAATGGTAGATTATAAATAGTATTTATAACCTTTTGCAGTAAAAGGCATTGAGAGTGAATCTGAGGTACTGATACTGAGGTACCGATACCGGTACTAATTACGTAAAGATTGATAATATTCCAAATGCACCTACAAAAAAGGTCAACAATATTCTAAGGTTCAATAAGCATATAATCTTTAATGATTTTAGTTAAACATATTACATTAGGTAAGAAAAAATTGAGTAAAAATGAACTAAATTATTTCTTTGAATTTTTAAACATTAAACCCATTGGAGGATATAATAATGGGGAAAAAGGGATTTATATTTCAATTTGGGTAATTCTTTCTTTTTTAGTTTGCATAAGGCTGGATTAGTATCATTAGATAATTTGGCAGAATAGAATATGTCTTCTTTTTTAGTCTAGTTACAATATGGGCTCAAGTTCATTAATATCCTGTTGTATTTTAGAGACTAATAAAAGCGAAAGCATCATTTCCCTTCTCACATTTCCAAGAAGAAGAAACAATAAAGAAACAATAGTAATTATTATAAAATTCATCTATGTGGGGCAGCACCTGTGGCTCAAGGAGTAGGGTACTGGCCCCATATACCAGAGGTGGCGAGTTCAAACCCAGCCCCAGCCAAAAAAATAAATAAATAAATAAAAATACATAAAATTCATCTATGAAGTGGGCAGGTCAGGATTGCTTGGATAACCTGCCAGCCTCTTCCCCTGAGGGCATCTTTATATTGGTTGGCATTAAGGTTGACTATTATGACCAGTAGATTAGAAGATAACTAAATCTAAGGACTATTGAATTTATTTGCTTGGGGACAAGCCCTTGTTCTCTGTATTGTTTCATATTGGCCTATTTTGTAAACGGATCATAAAAAACATCTTTCAGCCTTTCCTTCCATTCCTACAGGGAAGGTTGTAGAGATACAAGTTAAGGTATTAAGGTCATTATTGATGCAAGATGACGTTGCGTCCTTGAGAGGTAATGTGTCCCCATGGGTACCCATTTGCTTTGTAGCTGACAAGGAGATAGATGGGCCCTTCACTTGGTTCCGTCTCTGAAGTATGTCATACTTGGGAAAATGAACACAAATTTAAAGAGAAAGAAAAGTTAATATCAGGAGGCAGCTTCTTCCATATGCTACACATCTCATTTTCTGTTAAGAAAATTCTAAGTTTAAATTTTTGCCCAGTATCCAATAGTAAATATTTGTCTATGCTTTTTTGTCTACTTGACTAGAATATTTAAGTGTATATTTCATCAGTAAGAAATGGGCTCATCAGGAACATTCACATGGGCATTCTCCAAGGTTGGTGAATGGTGTCTAAAAGAATAAAGTTTATTAAGAGAAATAAGGATGGCAAGAGGGCAGGTTCATTAGGCAGTAAGGAGCAGGTCACAGCCCACTCTGCCTAACTGACACTGCTCAAGAGGAAGCCAGTTCTTGGAGACAGTGGGGATTACAGCAGAGAAAGTTTCATATTTTAAAAGGCATCTTGCAAGGAGATAGAAATTTCTCAAATCCATCTCTTTGAGAATTTTGGAGTCAGGATTTTTAAAAATAGTTTGTTTTATAAAGGGCTAGGAAATAGGGATGAAGTCATAGGACTGGGAAGCAGAAATTGTCTTCTGTCATGGAGTCAGTTTCCAGGTCACAAGACTGCTTGAGTTGGTTCCTTGGTATTGGTTGCTGGTCTGGTACATCAGAATGCAGAGTCTGGAGGATAACTCAAAGACCAGTTATATTTCACATGGGTGATGTTGTGCATAGAAGCTATAAAGAAATCTAAGAATCTTCCTGACCATCAGCTGTCTGTCTGCTGATGAGTAAGCAGTTATAGAAAATTGAATTGGGGAACAATGCCTGGTGATATATGCACACTATGCCTATACTTTTGCAGGGTTCAGGGCCCTACCACAGTTCTCACCTCTGGCCTTTTATTAAGGAGGGTAGTTTCAAGAAAAGTAAACGTACAGAAGTTAAATTTTGGACTTGCATGTGTTTGAAATCTTCTTAGCACACTAATGGATTCATATTACAAATATCAGGTACTGGGGAGATGTAGGTAATATCACATTTCAAAATTCTGATGGAAAATGATAGAGAGAGTTTGTCATAAAAGAGAATTAAGGGAGACTTTTCATTTTCTACTCTTTTCCTTTAATATTTAAGAGTATGCTTGCACTAACATGTTTAGCAAAGCTGAGGCTATAACAGTGAAAAAAATAATTTATTTGCATGGAGCTTGTATTCTTGTTTGGCACATAATAAAGAAACAAAAATATAATAATTAATAGTGGTAAGTAGTATGAAGAAAACATGACAGGTTAAGGGAGGGAGAAAGATAAAGAGTGGTATTTCATGTGAGAATGCAAAGATCTCTTATGCTAAAGAGAATTTTGAACAGAGAAGGACATGGTGGGGGTTATGTGGGTATCTGGGGGAAAAGCCAAATACACATAGATGGGACAGTAAGAACACAGAACTTGAGGTAATAATTACTGATAAATATTTCTTTAAGGCAATTGAAAGCATAAAAACATAAATTTTTGGAATTTAGAAGTGTAAAGAAAGAATAACACATAGAATTAACATCAGGACATGCAAAAAGTGTATTGCCAATTCATTTTAATTTTTAATTTAACATAGACACTCTCCTGGCTCTATTTTCATTACTTTCTCTCTCTATATATATTTTTAAATGGGTTAGCTTTTTTTATTGTTTCAGGTTAATTGAGGGTATAATGAATTAGGTTACATTGTTTCCATTTGTTAATAAATCCCCTCTTATAACTGTGTCCCAGCCCCAAGATGTGCGCCCTACACCTTAACACTGGGCCCGCTAAGTTAGAGCACACGCGTCCCCTGCTCTCCTCCCCTCTCCCTGCTCCATCGCCCACACATACTTTGTATATTTTTAATTTAAAATAAATCCTGTTTATTGGCTCTATTACTTTGTGTATGAGGTTGAAAACATCATTAAGGCTCATTCCACAGTTTAATGATGGGAGAGTGGAAACCAAACAAACAAATGTTATTATCTATAATACAAAGTACTAACCACGATGATAATAGATGAACAGATTGAGACAATTGAGAGGCATCTTCATGCAGCAGGCATAAGCAGTAGAGGTTCGGATAAGATCTTAAAGAACATGTTGGAACAGTGTTAATGGCGACTGGTAGATGAGAAGGAAATGGCCATGTATTTGCACACGTGTTATCCCAATTTAGTTCTGTTAGAATATGAGAGAAAAACTGTGGCACAAAATGAAGCTAAAATAGTTACTATCCAGATGATGGACAATCTTGTAGCAAGGAAACATCTATTTCACTCAGCAGATAAATAGAGACCATTTATGAAATTCTAAAGAATTTGTAACACTGGTTTACAGTTTTACAAGAAGGTGCATTAGAATCTAATACTGTTCTAAAAGAGGAAGATTGAAATAAAATGGATTAGTGGCAAAGTTGCTGTGGTCTGTGGGTTAGAAATTGTGAGAACATTCATTTGTCTTCAAAATAGAGCTAGAAAGGGAGATATCAATATCTGAATTAGAGAATATAATATCTTAATTCTTCTTCTTCTTCATATGTTATTAAGTCCAATTTCTCACAATGGACCAAGCACTGAATAAGCCATGTAAGTAAATATTGATAGAGAAATTTCCTGCGTGTGTGCAGACTACAAATAAGTGAGAGAGTTAGAAATGCATATGAGGTTTTTAAAATATTTCCAAATCATGTGTGGTTAGAGTATGTTTACTGATTCCAAGATACAGTAAACTCCTGTCAGTCCACACGTGCTCCACCTCCCCACCACCAGGCCAAAGTTTTGAACAGATCAAAAGCAAACTTTGTTACCATCTAAGGGAAGGCCTTAAGAAAAGGGTTAAAATCCTTACATTAATAAAGTAGTCGTTGGCTTACTTGTTCAGTTAGAGTCCAGATGAAAAATCTATGAAGCTATCTTCCTCTGTATTTAAAAAGAAATTGAAGAGGATGTCTACTCCTCAGATTTGAATTTGAATTTTTCTAAAATCCAATCTGTATTGAAAACAAAAGCCATCAAGTACCTATCTCAAAAGAGAAAAATACAAGCCATGAGGTTTAAAGCTGCAAAGAATGAAATTATGATCCTAGGTCTGTACACTAGTATAGATTTGAACATGCTACTCTTTCTATTGTTGGAATTTGTTTGTTTGTCTGTTTTAGCTCTCTGGTTACAAATTTACACATTTCTGTGTAAGGTAGTTTAAAAGGTGTAATTTGGTTTAACATATTTTAGGGCGGCACCTGTGGCTCAGTGAGTAGGGTGCCGGCCGCATATACCGAGGGTGGCGGGTTCAAACCCAGCTCCTGCCAAACTGCAACAAAAAAATAGCCGGGCGTTGCGGCGGGCACCTGTAGTTCCAGCTGCTCCGGAGGTTGAGGCAGGAGAATCGTGTAAGCCCAAGAGTTAGAGGTTGTTGTGAGTCCTGTGACATCATGGCACTCTACCGAGGGCAGTAAAGTGAGACTCTGTCTTTATAAAAAAAAAAAAAAAAAAAATATGAGCACATATATGGTATCGGAACAGAACAAGTTCTGCTAAAGGCTTTGAAGTAAATGTGTAGCTCAGTTAAGAGAGTTAAGATGGGTGCATTAGAAAATGTTTCCTACTGATACAAAATTTAAGCTGAAAACTAAAATATGAGGAAGATTTATGATAATGCAATTAAATAAAGATTATAATGATTAGAAAAGAGATTTGGACTATAAACACTAAAGTCATTTGAATAAACGATTCAAAATTAACAAAATCATGGGAATAAATGAAGCTACCCAAGAATGTAAAGTATGTGGTATGAGAAGGAAGAAGGGCAGAGAGCAAAGCATAGCACTGAGGGATTATAAGACTGAATAAGCACGTGGATAAAAATAAAATTTAAAAAGTTCATAAAGTAGAAAAAGAAAAAGGAATAAGTGAAAACATTGAAGCTAGTGCAAGCATGTTTTGAACAGATGGTTGTCAGTCAATACTAACAAATATTTCTGAAAAGTCAAATGTTAAGAAAACTGAAAAGTATTCATTGTATTTACAAATTCTAAGATCACTGGTAATGCTAAAAGAAACAATTTGAGCAGTATGGTGGTAGGGTAGAACCATCTGGTACTGCACTTAGAAAAGAAGAAATACGATCAATAAGTAGATTCAGTGATAGAGGCTGGGTACTAAGCTGCTATGGTCCGAATGTTTTTATGTCTCCTCCCTCCCCCCAAATTCTTAAGTTGCAGCCTAACCCCCATGATGATGGTGTTGAGAGATTGAGCTTTTTGGAAGTGACCGGGTCCTGAACGCTGTGCCCTCATGGATGAAATTGATGTTCTCCTAAGGAAGGCCCGGGGAGGTTGTTCGCCTCTTCTACCATTTAACTATGCACTGAGAGGGTGCCATCTATAAGAAAGCAGAAACCAAATCTGTTGATGCCTTGGTGTTGGACCTCCCAATTCTCTGGAGCTGTGAGACATAATTTCTGTGGTTCATGAGCTTCCAAGTTTAGGGTATGTTGTTATAGCAAGCTGAATAGACTAAGACATAATGCTCTGTTTACCTCTTCCCATTTTTAAAGAATTTATTGATTCTCTGCAATATTATGGAGACTTGGTTTGGTTCCATAGATATAATTACAGTAGGTTTTTCTTTTCTCAGTACCTCAGGCAGCCCAGGCACAGGTATGTGATCCAGGGTCCAGTAACTGATGCAGATGGTACACACAGAACAAAAGAATTTCTTAAAATGCATTTCTACCAGGAACAAAGCATGTAACCATGGGAGAAAGAGAGAGAGAGAGAGAGAGAGAGAGAGAGAGAGAGAGAGAGAAAGATATTGAGCTGAGTGTCCACAAGGAGGCGACCTGATGTCCCAGACACAGTACTCCTGTTACTGGTTGTCCAGAGCCTCCACCTCTTCTCAGTTCTGAAAGCTCCCTATGTCTTCCCAGGAGTTCTCAATTTCTTGTAAAATAGCCATGATTTGTTTCTGTTACTTGCAACCAAGTACTCTTGGGAAAACGCTGGTATAAAGATTCATCCTGCTGCAGGATGAATCCGTTCTGGAGACCTAGGGTGCAGGATGGTGACAACAGTTAATAATAATTCTGTGATAATTGACATTTGCTAAGATTTTAAATATTCATACAACACACGCACACTCACAGAGTAACTTTATGAGGTAGTATATATTTTAACTAGCTTTATGATAATAACCAATTTCATAATGTATACATGTATCAAAATATCATATTGATAGACTGGTGGGACAATTTATTTTTGTTTTTGATAATGAAAGGAAATCCTGTTTTATATAACAGGATACTGAAGAGTCATACTATGTGTGGTGATAGAAGAGTCATACTATGTGTGCAATGCACTGGTGGAACAATTAAGCCGTAAGTGGAGAAGCATTTGTAATACTGAGATATAGACTGGAAAACAAAGGGCACAAATAGGCTGTGATGGTTAATACTTGGACTTTCCAGTATAAGAAGTTGAAGGAAATGCTGGTGGGTATTCTAATTTTCTGTGATGAGGTAAGAAATCAGACTTGAATTGAAGAATGTGGAAAAGTTTTGAAGTGACTATTTGCCAAAGGACTTTGCAAGACTACAAAAATTATAGATAAACACCTGTTTGGGGTCTGAGTACACATGGTTGTGTATCTTTTTTATATAGCTTTATAGACATTTAACTGTACATTGACAAAGGTAATCTTTAAATACTGGCATCTGATTTTTCTTTTGAGCAATAATATAATAATAATAATGCATAAGAGTAACATTCACATTGTCAGATAAGAGCATATCTATCATAGAACGCTTTGATTCTGAGGTTCAGTATGGAGTCATCAGTTAACTTCTTATTCTTCTTTTTCCAAAGTCTCAAAAAATAGACAACTACTATTTATAAATAAAAATTAAAGATAATTTCAAAAAAGAAAATCATGCTAAATCTTATAGACAATAGAAAAAAAAGAAATACTTTAAAACCATTATACTTCATCTGGATACACCTAATATTAAAATTGGAAAAAAAATATATTATTACCAAGGGAAATTACAAACATACTTCACTTATAAATGAGAATGCAACATCCTAAAAAACATATTAACAAGTTGAATTAAAAATTAATGTTCAAGTAAGGTAGGCATCTGATGTTTTAGAGAATTCTTTGTATTTATATATTTATTGATTGATTTTTTTATTAAGTCATTTGTAAATAGATCGTAAATACATTTATGCCACTATGGAATTCGATGTGTTGATTATTTGTACAATTTGGAGTGCTTACATCCTACTAATCAACATAGCTTTCACCTCATTTACCCAATTATAGCATTAAGACATTTGTGTTCTATACCTGAGAATTCTTAAAGTATTTTTTCCTACTGCTTATGACAAAGTTATAGGTACGTCGGT
>CAUYPK010059279.1:0-27900 GCA_963574355.1 Loris lydekkerianus | reverse complement strand
GGAATTCTGCCCTCCTACATGCATGTTTTTCTGAGATCATTTTCTCTGTGAGTTCTTTCTCTGCGTCTCTAAATGTATAAACATAATCTGACATAAAGTTTCAAATAGCCAGGGAAGGGGAAGGGAGGGGGGAGGTCAGGGGGGAGGGACGGTAATAGGTGGGGCCACACCTATGGTGCATCTTAGAATGGGTACAGGCGAAACTTACTAAAACTTACTAAAGGCAGAATACAAATGTCTACATACAGTAACTAAGAAAATGCCATGAAGGCTACGTTGAACAGTTTGATGAGAATATTTCAGATTGTGTATGAAACCAGCACATTGTACCCCTTGATTGCACTAATGTACACAGCTATGATTTAACAATAAAAAAAGCTTCAAATAGCTAGAAGAAGACTATTGATAGTTCCTAACACAAAATTATGATAAATGTTTGAAATAATGGAATGCTAATTACGTTCAACTGTGTTTGTATTGAACCATGTCACCATGTACTCCATTAACATAGATGATTGTGTCAATTAAAAATGTGAAATTTAAAAACATTAAGAATCACTGTTCTCAATTCATAGAGCAAAAATAGTTTTTCAAAATTTATATATTATAGGGTTTATGGAAGATATGCACTAGAAACTTGTTCTTTAAATAAGATGCATGTGATGAAAAAGAAAAAAAGAAAACTTATGAGTTCTTTCTCTACCTCTTTCTGAAATGTATATGTCTTTTAAAAGACTCAATAAGCATCCCAGAAATATCTGCTCAAGGACCTGGGCCATCACTGAGATGTAATCATGGAGGAAGACAGCTCCCCTAAGTCTAGCTTCCTGGGAGATAGGAGCCAAACTTTAGCTGATGCAAACCTATTTCCCTCCATTCAAACATATACAAGAATTTGTTTTAAAGGCAATCATAAAACACAGGTTGCTACAATATATGTTACTACGTTATTTAATAACCCTCCAAGCTATTTCTCTATGTAGTTGAACATACACCACTATATATCATATAATTGTGTGTAAAGTTATCTAACGCAAATGACAAAAAAACTGCATGTGGGAGAAGTCTACTCCCTTACATTGAATAGGGAGAATTAAACCACCTATTATTATTTGTATTCACCCTTACATAGGTTTAGAAATCTTGCATAAATTTAGATGAATTAGGTGTGACAGAGAGTGGTATCAAGTGCCCTTACTCGGGAAGGAGCTAGTGTTTATCTTGAGAATATGTATATAGGAGGCTGTATCTGCTGGGCTACAGGAGACCCAGGAGACACCATTCTCTGTTTGCAATGTCTCCAGAGGAACATCTGTGATGTACATCCCATTCCATTTTAATGCCCATTTGGTAATTAGCTGTTTGCTTTCTCTTCTAATATCATAGAGAGGTCTTATGGGGTAATAAGAGATTTGGTTTTTTAATTACAGTTCTCCAACATCTACTTTTACAATTCTTTGCCTTTTTCCATGTTTCTAAGAAATATGTTTGGATTTTTCTAATGCAAATACTATACAAGAGTAAAATACTTATGCAATTTTTAGAATACTCAAAATAATAGCATATTACGCACTTTGAAGAAAAGGCACCCCACACTTAAGACCTTCTGAAATGATCTTTTTGTATGTAGGTATTTGGTGTAGGGAAGTACAGATGTTGAAACTGAGTACGCACAGGAAGTACAGATGTTGAAACTGAGTACGCACAAGAAGTACAGATGTTGAAACTGAGTGCACACGGTGCACGGGAGCATTGTATGAAATGACCCTCCAACCACTGCTACTTCCGCTGCTCTTCTCCCTACACAGAATCTGCCATCTTCACTCCACCTTCCTTCCTCCACTACACACTCTTCCTCTTTTTCTCTTTTGTTTTCTCATTGCCTTTATTCATCATCATATAGTTTCAGAACTACTAAATATCTTACTTTGATGTCAAAGCAGACAGGAGTAAAGTGGCGTCCAGTCATAGAAGAAGTATATTTTTTCTGAGTCAAACCCATCTGGGCCCTACATGTACAATCAAAATATAGTCTAGCAAGGGGCAGGGGAGAGGCTGGAAAAGAGAGGGGACAGGAGAGGGCGGTTGGTGGGAGGAGGGACGGCGGTTGGTGGGATCTCAGCTAATTTGAGTAATGCAAGGTTGTATTTTCAAATAACTAAGAGTAAATTATAAATGTCTTAGCACAAAAATAAGTGATGGCTGTGTGAATCAGTTTGATTTAAAAAAAAAATAAAAAAAGAACAGCTTTGGACAAGACCCCTCTTAGACTCAGGCAAGGGGGGGTTCCTGCTCTGGTAGCCACAAGCCACACTCTGGCCTTGCTTAGGTCATGGCTCAGTTTAGAGGACAAATAACACAGGGTGAGGGTCAAGGGAACATCCCTACCCAGAGCTTGAGCTAATTTCCCTCCCCTATTCTGGATCCTTTTCTTCATCCCCAGGGCAGCAGCCCTAACCACTTTGTGGGCTTGCTTTCCACGTCAGACCACATTGCAAAGATTGAACTCCCAGGCCTAGGGACAGCCCGTGGGGGGCCAGTTGTCTGAAGTAGGGGACTAAGACAGGAAAGGCAAGGCACCCCTCTCGATGTCAGACGAGGCCAGAGAGAGAAGAGGGAGCAGTGTAAGGACTGTGGCTAGGGCATGCCCAACCCCGTTCTCAGATTGAATTCCAATGAATCTATAAATTCTGCACTGGGACCTGGCCATTCAGCTGGTCACAATTGTATATTTGTCAAACTGAAATTAAAAACACATTTGATTTAGCCTTTACTCTTTTCTCTTGACTTTTGATTTTTTATAAATCTGCATTTACATTCTTGCCCTTGACTGTGCCCTTTGCCTGTCCTTGGATGAGCAATTTAATGCTTCTAAAACCAATTTTTCTTAATCAAATTTTCCTCATCTATTAAGTAGAAACTACATACTAAATGAGGATAAAACTATATAAAATTCTAGGGCATAAAACTGTATGCCTTTCCTGAAGATATTTGAACAACATCCCTGTACCCAAAGCTGCATCTTCCTTTCACCACATGGACTCAAATAATAAACTTTAATATTAGATATTGAAGTTATTTTCTCACCTGGACTTCTGTCTGTCCCATTTTTGTCTGTCTCCATATAAATGATGGAGATTTCAGGGACCAGGGAAGGATAGCAAAAATTTGAATAAGCCAGCAGGAATGTTGAACCAGACAGGGCATGCTTCACTTAAAGAAATTTACATTTCTCCCGCCCAAAAAAGTAAAATTGCAGGCCACAAACCATTTAGAAACTATGCTCTATTATATTATTCAGAAATGGAGTGTATAATTTATGGAAACAGTGCTGGGGTACAAAATGAATGTCGGCTGGATACAAAAATGTGAGTGGAGAGAGACCATCATGTCTCAGTCTAAGAAGCCTTTTAAATTAGTAATATATAGAAAGTGAAAATGTCATAAAAATGCATGATCATTATAATAATCATTCCAAGTATAAAGGTAGCATGAGAAAATAAAATTGTCATGAAAACAATTAATTAAATGTAAATATCATTGCCAAAACCTCTAAAGACAGAAGTCCTCAGTCTCACTGGCCCTCGATTTAGTGCCTTCAGATTCTCCACTATTTGATTAATGCTATATCTGCAGAGGAAATAATGACTATCAGGTTTTCCCAAATAAAAAAAAAAAAAGCATTTGCTTCCTAGGTAAGTATTTTTCTCTAACAGTACCTGATGTTGAGTCTCCTAACTTTGAAATATCAGCATCCCAACCTTCTCTTGACTTGGATTCAGCCTTCTCTGAAGCACCAAAACCAAGGTCAAAGAGTGGGTCTCCTGTGTCTGAGTCAGCAGAAGATGAACCACCATAAAAAAAGCCACCTGCAGCAAAAACAAAAAATGTCTTTGAAAAACAACATGGTTGGCAGACTATTTAGGTGATCTGATTAAGTCACCTATGAAAAGGCACATTTTATTCATTTTATGAGCCCCATTATTCTGGCAGCACTTGAAACTGTTTGGCTTAATCACTATATCCGTATCTTCTTTCTCCCGGTCCTATGACCTCAAGAGAGACAGGAGACTAGATCTGTGAAGTTTTAATAATCACAGAGTGCTAGCAACTCTTCTTCCCCTGGATGGGGCAGAAACTGCTTTCTGCTCCATTACTAAGACCCCAATTGGTCTCCCCATAGCCAGGTTTGTCTATTAGTCTCTCTAAATCTCATGTTAAAATTAGATTCTTATATTAGACTTTGGGCTGAATGGGAGATATTTGGATTATGGCAGGCGTGTCCTTCAATAATTGGTTTTGTCCTCATGGTAATGAGCACATTCTCACTTCAGTGCTTTCTATGAAGCTGATTGTAAAAATGAGCCTGGCACCTCCCCAATCTCTCTTTCTCTCCCACCGTGTGATCCCTGTAAACAAACGCTGGCTGTCCTGTGCCTTCTGACATGAATGGAAGCAGCCAGAGACCAATACAGAAGTAAAGGCTTGGGTCATGCTTCTTGTACAGTTTGTAGAACAACAAGCCAAGCAACTCTCTTTCCTTTATAAATTACCTAGACTCAAGTATTCCTTTATAGCAAAACAAATGGTCTGAGACACCTATCAAAATACTCTGCCATGTTGAAGCCACACTGTACTTGGTTTCTTCACCTTATTGCCGATAAAATTAAGATAAAAGACCTGATTTTTCTTTCTGTTATTTCTACAAAAAGAAAAGATGAAAACATTTACTCATAGGTCAATTACAGCATTAACCTCCTGTAAGTTTCTCCTTAAGATTTATCTCAAACAGGCATTCTGTTATTTAAAATGTCAACCCCACCTTTACATTCTTAAAATTACCATTATATTATACCACTTTGTTCCATAAATTTTTATCAACTTATAATATACCATGTTTACTGCTTATAATGTTTATTCTTTAAGCTCCATAAACTTAAGGTTCCTTTGCCATTTTGTTCACTGAAGTATCCCAGGTATCTAGTACCGGGGCTGAATCATAAAGGGAAGTAAAATAATATTTATTTAATAAACCCATTTACCAACACAGACCAATTTTTAATGATATATAATCTATAAGTATATATATATATATTTACATGAGGCATATGTGCGTTTTTTTCATGTAATTTATATTCTTTTTGAAATCTCTATGATAAATATTTTTGAATCAATAAAATCCTCATAAATATGACATTCCAGTAAAATTGTGGAAGACATACATTATGGTCACTGAATAGACTAGAAAATGAATTTCATTTGATTTGTAAGTAAATAAGAGTAAATAAGAATAAATATGGGTGGCTTAATTTTCCCTGCTAAAAATTCCCCTACCCACACTTTTGCTTAGATCGTTTGTTTTAAAAAACTTGTGACTTCTTTTTCTACTCCCTGTGAAAAGCATATATCTTTTTAAAGACTCAATAAGCATGCCAGACGTGTTTCCTCACGGCTCTAAGGCCATCATTTTGCCGTTAATTATTGAGGACGTTAGCTCCTCCACCTTGTTGGTTCCTGGGAAGTAGGAGATAACTTCAGCTGGTGTCGTGCTACAAAATACAAACCTACTTCCAGATATCAATATACAAGAAATTTATTTTTTACTACAAAGGCAATTAGCAAACACAGCTGGCTATCCAATCTATCAAGGACATTGAACAAGGTATGACAAATGGTGCTGTCAAATCCTCGATTTGAAAACTAGCTGCTGTTTGTATTGAGACCATATCTCTAATGGGTTGTATCTGCTTGGCTCTGTAAAAACAGTGAGATTTCCTTCTGTTTTTTTCAATCTCATTAGCAGAATGCCTGTGATATGCATTATATTCTAATTTAATGCTTATTTTATAATAAAACTGTTTCCTTTCTGTCCTGTTTTCATGGGGGAAATTTTCTGGAATGGTAAGAGATTTTGTTTTTAATTACCTTTCCTCACAACTAGTCTTGGAATTCTCAGCCATTTTTCAAGTTTCTAGCAAATATATTTATATTTAATGAAGCTAATAGCATACAATATGTAATATTTAGGTGTTTTTCAGAATAGTCATAATCTATCATAAGACAGAGGCACACTGTTATAGATTATGATATTCTAATATTTGCACATAGGTTTTTTTTGTTTAAGATGAACACCAGTGCCTACATCTAGTATAGCTAGTTTACACTATTGTGACACTAGTTCAACAGAATAATATAAATTATAACTCAAACCCCTCTTATTATACTATTCTTCTTATAGAGCATTCCCCAAATTGCCTCTTCTCTCCTGCCACATAGCCTCTTTGCAGCTCTTCTTTTCCTCTTGGACCCTCTCTCATTGCCTTTCATTGTCATGTAGTCTTAGAACTGATCCTTTATGTAGAAATATAGTAGTTTAGTGGCAAAACAGAAGGACATAAAGTAATAATCAGTCATGGAAAAGGTGTGGACTGCTGAGTCAAACCCGTCTAGACTCCCCCTTGTACATCAGAATCCCCTAGATTGTAACACATGCAAGAGAGGTTCCTGCTCTGATTTATGCAAGTCTCATTCTGGCCTTCCTGAGTCATAGTCCACTGCAGAGGGCACAGATTGCCAGCCAGGGGTCAGGAGAACATGCCTACTCCAAGCATGTGCCACTCTACCTTCCCCTTTCTGGACTACACTCTAAGCCTCCAGGGTCTGCAGCCTCAGATGCACACCTACCTGGGCATCTTCCTCTAAGACTAGGGATGGCCAGTGTGCAGAATTTCATAGACTGAAATGGGCAAGCTGGAATATTCCTCTCAGTGCTGGACAAAGCTAGAGGTAGTATTAGCAGTGGTGCAGGGACCTTGGCTAACATGTGTGGTCAACCCTATATTTTCACTGAATTCCAATGAACCTAAAAATTCTGCCTCGAGACTCTGTTTTCCAATTTGTCACAAAGATACTTTAAAGGTGAAAGAAAAAACACATTTTTAAAAATATATGACTGGATATAGTTTAAAGGTAGGTATATAAATAATGAAAACTTACCAATAAAAGACACAAAATATCATATAAAATGTGTTCTTTCACCTTAGTAAAAACAAACATGGCACAATGATAACTAAGATACCAGGGCTATTTAATTTCAACAACAGAGTGAAGAAACTCAGAGTCTAACAAAATGAAGAATCTGATGAATCTGTGGGGATGGACCCAGGACAGGTTTGAATATGAGCGAGCTGTGCAGATGGGAAGACTGAGTTCAAATAGATCACATAGAATTAGGATTTAAACTTGAAATAAAAAACAAAAGCATGTTCCACCAACAAAAATATAGGAAAACCAATCCTTATGTACATTTCTTTTATAGATTTAAGAAGTTTTAGAAAAGCAAATATCCAGAGAAGTTTTTCCATTTCCATTTTTAACACCTTTATAAATACTGATAAAATATTAAAATGTCTGGCCCAGATTTTACAAAAACATACTAAAGTATGTTTGTAATACTAAGGGAGATATTACAATTTAAATCTTTTAAGGATTTTTGCCAGAGGAGAGATGCCGTCTCTCTTCAGAGGAAGACACTAGCACACTATTGCCTTGGAATATAAACGGTATAAGAAAATAGAACAAAGTCATTTACCTGATCTTCTTTCCACTACTTTATCATCTGAAAAAAGGAGAATTGCTGTCATTAGCTGCATCTCCGAATGATAGATTTGCCAGAAGAAAGTGAGCCTTGATTAAAATCATTCCTTGTCCTTGGGAGCTATTTCCACAGAGATATGCTCCTTGAATTAAATGTTCAGGCATGAATATGGTAATCAATCACGGGCCATGATGTTTTTATGCCCCTCTAGAACACTCTCCTAAAGGAGAGGGTCTGGACTAACCTTCCAGCCAATCTGGAGCACAGACTAAACATATGAATTAGCACAGCAAAAACACAAGAATTCTTGGATGACTGAAAAGATGCTGCATAGAATTAATTATTATTATGAAATGATGTAATATTTTTTCAAAGACGAACGAAATTTACTTATTCTGAATCAGATGGCTGCAATTTCTACTACACAACTAGATACCAAAGTTCAGGTACGCACAACTTACGAATGACTTAAACGTGATGATTATGAATCAATGTAAATTGTCTCCATCTTTAAATGAATGACATACAAATTTGCAAACTTGTCCAGCTACTGTCAGTGTAGCTGAATTGAAAATGCGCAATAAGAACAAGTACTTTTTAGCAAAAGGCGTAATTTACATATACGTACACTGATTAATTAGGTTTACAGATGTGAAAATACTTTAATCCAATACACCAAGACATTGGTTTCCAAAATCGTTTTCTCAATAATTATATGGAAAAACACTGAATAATAGCAATGGAATTTTGCATATAGTTGCATGTTGATCACATGTGCAAGAGATTGCAGTGACATTTTAGGTAACATTTTTATTTGAAGCCTTATAGGATGGCAGTTTGTTTGATTTTTACCCTGCCCTATGTCCTGTAACCTTCACAACTTTTCTGCAAACTGATCACATTATTCAAATAAAAAGTCAAGGCACATCATATGTTATTAAGATAAAATTTTCAATATTGAAATTAAAATCCAAGTAAGGAAAATAGAGGATTTATGCAAACCTACCCCAGAGATACTGGGATAAACTAAAACAAACACCAAACAGAACCAGTTAAAGATAAAGGGTTTCTCATGTGTTCTAATAAATCATTGTCAAAACCAAATTGTATGTTGTTGCTCAAACAACTATACACAAATGTATCAAGCCAAAGGCTAGAAGAAATGGTTTACAAAATATAGTTAAAGACACTTAATCTTAAATGTGTCTGAAGAAAAATTACCTAGCAATATTCTCCATGTAGGTTGGATACATGGAAAATTCTGATTATATAAGTTGCAGTTGAGAAGTTGTCCTCAAACCATCTTGTAGCAAATAGAGAAACCACCATGCCCATGAATTCTTGCTTATTCACTTTCCCTATCAGGAAAAACCTCTCAGGGCCTCAATCAGGGCACTTTCTTACCACAGGTACCAGGCTGATGAGCTTGGCTCAGTGATGGTGTCACTCCAGTAAACTGACAGTAAGGATTGAGACTAGGGGCAAGAGGCCGACACAGTGACAGGCTGTACTATCAGGGTGTAGAGCTGGATGCTGAACAGAGGTGGGAAGACAGGAAGGTAGGTAGAAAACAGACACAGAAACTCAGAAATCACCTCTCAGAGTAGGAACAAACCGTCATGCACGTGTCAGTTGATTCCAAGGGCATTGTATACAATAAACAATATGATAATGGGCATTATTTTGATAAAAGAGGGTTGAACTGTGTTCAGAAGCCCCGTGTTTTCTTAGATAAGAAGATAGGTTATCTATCCGTGGTTTATTTCAGAAAGTATACCTTGCAAAGCATGTGATTACTTTCACGTATGCAAAATAAATGACTTATCTATGATCTCAAGCTATTTTGTTAATTTAAAACCAGTATATACTGAGTACTTGCCCCATAGCAGTCAGTATCCTTGGCCTTAAGAACACAAAGTGAACAGCATCTACCAAAAACATGTTTTTGAAGAGTTTGGAATCATGTGAGATTCCATGACCAGTCATGGAAGCTCATTCACAAAATCAAGCATATATGAAACAACTTTCTAGTTCCAAAAGCACCTACATGATATACTGCAATATGACTTTATGCAGAGTAAAGGTTAATAGCTGAAAGATACTGACCTGAAGTTTGGCTGTAAAATTGGGCTTCCACATCTATTTGAAAACAGAAGAAAAAAAAAGGACATGTCATTTTAAAGTTCTCTGTAGCATATTTCAAGACAGTAAGAAAAATGTTCTGGCTTTCATTCTTCCTTAAAATTCAATGTAAGTAATATACCCTTTATATTTAATAACTGTGATATTTTAATAAAAATGTATAATCTTGGAGCTTTCCTATATAAACCCATCTGTATGATGTACGAAACGCATTTACCTATGGACATACATAATATCAAAGTTGCCAATGTCATCTCAGCCTGGGAAATATGCATGGACAATTAAACTCACGAATTAATATTAGCCAATATTTTGTAGTTTTTTCCACACAATTACAGCTGTTGATGTGAATAAGTTTTCTGATCTAAATTTCACCTGCTTTTATTTCCTGCAAATATTTTCTCAATAGTGTGCTCATAAGTAGCAAATTAGACAGAAAAGAAATGAGGAAAAGAAAGAAAATAATCAATTATATGGATTTTAGTCTAATGAGAACATAGATAGCCTGAGGAAAAATAAAAATTGATTACACATACCTATTTTTTTTCAGATCTATATTCTCATAATTGTTTTGTAATTCACTAGAAATTACTATTTTTTAAAATTTTCTTTCTTTCTGTGTAATTATGGTTGGTTAAACAATACACATTTTTCTTCTAATTGATTAAATGAATATAACCTAAATCTCTGCCTTCACTAACCCCCAGGCCCTAAAGTTTTTACCATCCTGTAACCTCCAAAAACTAAAGGGAGTCCGTGTTTGAAACATAAACCTCATTGACAAAGGGCAACAAAAACTAATTTCAACTAAAGCACCTAGAATTTTTGTAAAGAGCACTTTTTCAGGTTTCTTCCTTAACTCCCACTATGGCCTCATAAGTAAATAATACAGTCCTTGGCTTTTGTTGATAAATCACCGATCCGTGAAAAGCCTATTGAATTACTCATAATTATTTCCAAGAATTATCATGGATATAGGAACTTACTTTAAAAACAGGAGCCACTTCTACCGTGAATTTAATATACTTTGTTAAGGACTTTTATTTATTTGTTATACAAATTACTTTGTTGAAAATTTATTAAGATATATACATATATGGTCTTCTTTAGTCAAAGTGGTTTTCCTCAGACAGGCAAGAAGAAATCAAAGTATCTATAGACATAAGAAGATACGGGGAGCAGGAATATAATAGGCAATAATTTACATGCATATACATTCTTATAGGAACAGATAAGATAATTCCAGTATGCATACACATGTATGTTTACAAGAATGTAAACACTTAGGACATGAAACAAAAACATCTTTGTGTAACACATCAAACCTGCTCTACTCAGCTGCACACAGAAGGGCACTGAAATGTTCAGCTTCATTTCAAATTCTGGAAACTTCCCACACCAGTTCACTAGGAGCTTGATCAATACACACACACACACACACACACACACACACGTGTCTCATGTTTCTTTCTTGCCCAGCCCTGTATCTTGACAGTGGCATAAATAAGTATAGACCTTCCATCTACAACGTGGTCCCAGTTCAGCAGCAAGTAGCTCAATGAGTATGTTGCCCCTCCTCCCATAGATATAGAAGGGTACAATTGACAGGGAATGGCCTGAAAAGGGTAAAAATGTCTTCTGCCTCTTTAAAACTTCCCCTACTATTTTTGGGAATTAAAATATGCAACCCTCCCTCAGGCCAACATTTGTAAGGGACAGAGGAGTGTCCTTTGTTCTGTTTTGTCCTACTGTCCAGACTGGTGAAGGATGTGGGTGGGGATGGCACAGAGATTATCTGCACCAGAGATGGGAGGGATCAGGACCATCAACTATAGATGAACAACGCTCCCTTTAAAAGCTCTGTATTTCTGACCATAGTTAGGAAAATTCTTACTCTAAAATGGGAGTCTGCCAGTTCCCTCATTTGCTGGCAAAGTAACAAACTCCTCTTTCCTTTTCCTCAACCACTTATCCTTATTTTTCTGACTCGGCCTCTGGAACAAACGCTAGGCTTTCAGTAACAAATCCACACAGGCCCCTTGAGCAGTTGATCAAAAACTCCTCTAAACCCCAGTGTTTCACTGATGACCACAAGATGCAAGAAGGCCGTAGGTCCTTGCTGGAAAAGGCGGCTCTTCTGGTGACTTTAGGTGTGTGTCCCTGTCACCTGCGTTCCAGTGGGCAAGTAATAAATATTTTTAAATTATACTTTGTTGTGGTATGATATCTCTTAGTAAATGCTTTGAAAATTCTGGCTCTGTGGTCTATTACTTAAGAAACAAAAAACACTGGGCAAAGTAGAAGTAAAGAATGTAGCAAAGCACTGTATGTGATCACAAAGGTTATCATTTCTTGAAGGGATCATTTTCTGATTCTTCACCAGCCAATTTCCCAGGGAGATGGATTAAAGATAAAGATATTATCTCTGAATCAAAACAAATAATTTTAGTCGTACATATTCTGGCTTCTCAGAGAAAAGTGCGTGCTTTATGTTCCACCCCCAAATCGTGAAATAGACGTTACATTTAGACATAGAACAAATCTTCCCTTATGTCGTCCCTTATGTATGGATAGTGCTATTTTCTTTCGCCCTTTTCAGAAACAGAATTACCTTGGTTCCTAAGACTTTTTTTATTTTGCCCAGTTTCTGATTTTATCAGTTTTATCAGTTTCTTATTTTATTTATCATTATTTTAATGATGTCTTACATTGAAATTAATTTCAGAAACTAATTAGATGACTTTCTCGAATACTTAGAAAAGCTAATTTAAAAAATATTTTCCTGTAATTTTTTTCTTTTCTTTTCTTTCCTGTAAAATCAAAATGATTCAGTCTTTTATTTGGTGATACTTCCATGATTTATGAAAAGCACAATTATCTATGTGAGTCTTTGGTCTCAACGCGACCATGCGTTCAAGATAGAGTTATCCAAGCACAAACGGTGATGAAAACGAGTAACAAACAATAGCACTGTACGCGTCTTGTGTAACATAGTCACTAATATTTCCAAGTAGCTGAGCACACACACATGCACACACACCTTTTGTTGTGTTTCACTTTATCGTACTTCACATATGCTGCATGTTTTACTTGCTGTGCCAAACATGAGTCCAGCAAGCCTTGCTGGCATCATTTTTCCAACAGCGTGTCTCTATATTGTATTTTGGTGATTCCCACAATATTTTAAACATTTTCATTATTATTATATCTGTTATGGTGGTCTCTGTCATTGTTTGGGGGCACCAAACACCATGCCTATACAAGATGACAAACTCAGTGTGTGCACCCCACCAATCAGCTGTTTCCCCTTCTCCCTCCCAATCCTCAGCTCTCCCTATTTGGTAAGACACAGCAATATTGAAATTAGACCCTGTAAAACCCTACAATGGCCTCTAAGTGTTCAAATGAAAGGAAGAGTCACATGTCTCTCACATTAAACTAAAAGTTGGTGAGGAAGGCATGTCCAAAGCCAAGCCAGGCAAAAAGATAGTTTGCACCAAACCATCTTGCATCTAACCAAGTTGTGAATGCAAAGGAAAAGTTCTCAGAGAAAACTAAAAGTGCTACATTATGGAACACGTGATTGGTCAGAAAACGAAGCTGCCTTATTGCTGATAAGGGGAAAGTTTTAGTGATCTGGAAAGGAAGTAAAGCCAGCCACAACATTCCTTTAAAACAAAATCTAATCCAGAACAAGGCTCTAACTCTCTTCCATGCTATGAATATTTAGAGAGGTAGAAAAGCTGCAGAAGAAAATTTCAAGCTGGGAAAGGTTGGTTCATGAGGTTTGAAGAAAGAAGCCTTCTCCATAACAGGAAAAGTGCAAGGGGAAGCAGCAAAGGCGATGGAGAAGCAAATTATACAGCAGTTGTGGTGAAGATCACTGATGAAGGTGGGGACACCAAACAACATGCTTTTAATGGAGACAGGTATCTTCTATTAGAAGAAGAAGTCAGCGAGGGCTTTCATGTCCACAGAAGAGAAGGCAGTGGAACAACAAAGCCACTGGTATGTGCAGCATGGAAGGCTGGTGTTTGTTTTTCGAGATAGGGTCTTACTATATTGACCAAGATGAAGTACAGTGGCATGATCACAGCTCACAGCAGCCATAAACTCCTGAGCTCAAACAATCCTCCCACCTCAGCCACCCCAGTAGCTGGAACTATAGGCATACATCACCATAATACTGGTAATTTTTTTTCTATGTTTTGTAGATATGGGGGATCTGTGTTACTCAGGCTCCTGGCCTCAAGCAATTCTCCTACTTTGGCCTCCCAACGAGCTGGGATTATAGGTGAGCCACCAGACAAGATAGCACTGAATTTTTAAGCCCACTACCTGAGTCCTACTACTCAGTAGGAAGAAAAGATTCCTTTTAAAATATTACTACTTATTGGCAATGACACTGTTTACCCAAAAGTTCTAATAGAGATGTACAAGGAAATTAATGTTGTTTGTAGTAATGCCTGCTAACATAATATCTATTTTGCAACCTATGGATCTAGGAGTGATTTCAACTTTCAAGTCTTATTATTGAGAAAAGACATTTTCTAAGGTTTCCATAGAAACGATTCCTCTGATGAATGTGGACAAAGTAAATGGAAAATTTACTGGAAACAATTCATCATGCTAGATGCCATTAAAATTATTCGTGACTCATGGGAGGAGGTCAAACGATCGTCATAAGCAGGAGCATGGAAGTTGATTCCAGAATGTAGTAGGACTCAGGTAGTGGGCTTAAAAATTCAGTGCTATAGATGACTTTGAGGGGTTTGAGATTTCAGTGGAGGAAATAACAGAAGATGTAGTGAAAATACCTAGATACTTAAAATTAGAAGTGGAGCCTGAAGATGGGACTGAATTGCTGCAACCTCATGATCAAACTTGAACAATGAAAAGTTGTTTGCTTCTTAGGGATGAGCAAAGAAAGTGGCCTCTTGAGATGGAATCTACTTCTGGTGAAGATGCTATGAATGATGTGAAGCAAAGAATTTAGAATGGTGCATAAGCTTAGTTGACAAAGCTGCAGCAAGCTTTGATAAGATTTACTCTAATTTTGAAAGGATTTCTATGGTTGGTAAAATGCTATCAAACAGCATTGAACACTACAGAGAAATCTTTCATGAAAGGAAGAGTCGATTGGTGTATGAAACTTCATTGTTGTCTTCTTTTAAGAAATTGCCCCAGCCACCTTAACTACCCTTCAGGAACCACCACCCCATCAGTCAGCAGTCATCAACATCAAGGCAAGACCCTACACCAGCAAAATAATTATGGCTTGCTGAAGGCTTGGGTGATTATTAGCATGCTTAGCAATAAAGTATTTTTCAATTAAGGTATGCACACTGATTTTTAGCAATGATGCTGTTGCATACTTAATAGACTACAGTATCATGTAAGTATAACTTTTATAAGCACTGGGAAACCAAAAAATTCACATGACTTGCTTTTCTGGGGATATGTACATTTTTGCAATGGTCTGGAACTGAACTACAATATTTTCAAGGTATGCTTAAAAGTGACTCTTACTTCATAAGATAAAAATCTGGTTTTCATATATATTATCCAACTCTAAAGTATAAGAAATATTTCTAGGAAGAAAAAATATTTAAAATGAAGAACACTAAACATTCAAGCAAATAGATCCATAGGTCTATCAAAATGCATTCCTTACCTTCAAAGAAGATGCAAAATGTCAGAACCAAGGACAAAAAGATCAATTTCATGGTTTTGATTTGGATCCTAGAAACGGAGGCCAGTCATTCTGGAGAATCAGGTCTACACGGGCCCCTTTACTTGGGTTTTTATACCCTCCCAACCCACTGTCCCTCATCACAGGCTGGGTGTGGCAAACGTGGTGATGACAGAAAAAAAGTAAATGTCATAGCATGGCTAAGATAAAATCCATTTCCAGTTAGTGCATTATTTCTGTGACATCTATACTGGACCAAGTCCAGCTAATGATAAACCTTCTTGCCGCCCTGTGCAAACAAAAACCAGGAACTAAAAGCCCCAGGATTAAAGACCAAATATATTCGTGCATACGCATTCATCTTTAGCCTATCAATCATTGCAAACGTCTTAATACCTCAAGAAACTCAAATATTGTGATTAAATATTGTAATTGTTTCTCCTTTAACTACAAAATGTATTTTAAACACTAACCTACCTTGAAAGAAAGAACTCTTTACTTATCAATTTGTTAATGGGTATCTTTTAAGAGAAATATATAACATATATAACCATCACAAATGTATTAGGTATAGGCATGGTTAAGGCATACAAATGTACCAGGATTATAATAACAGCTTTATTATTCACAAGGATATGTAGTAATTTAATGTCATACATTTTTACTCTTTGTTGACATACAAATAAGTAGAAAATACATGAAAATAGAAACACCAGGAAAAGAATGTTTTAGGACAAAAATAAAACCAAATAGAAAATACTGTTCATGAATTGTATGTCTAGATATTCTGGGGTGGAGGGAGACGTGCTAGTTAAGGTCTCAGAGAAGAAGACCTGGCCAGTTCTGAGCTTCTCATCGGCTCCCAGTCAGTATCAGCAATAGACATCAGCAACCAAAGTGAAAGCAGCCCTTTGTTTAGTTCATTAAGGACACAATCCCCTTCACAACAGCTTCAAAGAAAAGGAAATACCTAGGAATATACCTAACAAAACAGGTGACAGACCTCTAGAAAATTATGAAACCCTAAGAAGAGAAATAGCAGAAGATATTAACAAATGGAAGAACATACCATGTTCACGGCTGGGAAGAATCAATATTGTTAAAATGTCTATACTCCCCAAAGCAATCTACAGATTCTATGCCATCTCTATTAAAATACCAATGTCGTACTTTCAACACTTGGAAAAAATGACTCTGAGTTTTATACGGAACCAGAAAAAACTCCTTACTGATTTTTAAAACATATGTGGCGCTTTCTGTTTTCACATATGACACCTTGCCTGGCCAATTTTGTTTAGTCTATTTGTTGTGTTTTTAAGTGATTTTGAAAGGGGACAGAATGCAACCATTTTTAATATTTTAAATACATTTTCCTGTTGAAGTTAATACATTTACTGAAGGCCATGCAATTTTAAATCTGACACCAGGGTAAGCACTCACATCAGGGCTTTTTCATGGGGAGGGGGTTTAGGGAGTGGACAAATGGCAGATGCATTATTGCTGGGGGCCAGGGCTCACTCCCAGAGCAGGGAAGGGGGTGCCAAATAGGAATTGTAGAGGCTGAAGACTGACTTCACTGAGTCCGTAATTTTTCCCAACCCCAGTTCTGTTTGTTTCAATAATTCACAAATGAATAACGACTATACATCAAGGGTTTTTATGCAACACAGAAAAATAAAGTCTACCAGAAGGAACGTATGACTCACATGAACTCTGCCATTTATGACGTTCTTTTCTTTGTCATAAATTCCTTCATTGCGAAGAAGATTTGATCCCAGAAAGCCCGATTATCACACGATCATTATGGCATCATTATTCTGCTGCCTGCTTAATGGTAGGCTGAGACACACAGGAGGCTAGAACAAAACGTGAAGTTACATAGGGGCTGTTGGGAGCCTTAGATCCACGATAGAACATTTATTTCAAAAAGCAAGGTTGAGGTGAAGTGCTATGAAACCTCCAAGGAAGGTGAGATTTCTTTTACCTTGGGAAAACCAAGAGAAGTGTCGCTACGCTTGCTGGGCAAAACCCCAACCTTGGCTTAAATTAAACTCTCCTCTTCTCGGCCTAAATCATGTGGAAGAATGTGACTGGGTAAAATATGCGGTCACGCTGGCTTGTCTCTCTAAACTCATTCCCCCAACTAGACCCTTATGACAGCCAGGCAATTATATTTTCTAGTCAGTTTGCTTTCTGGAAAGTGGGAGGGCCAACTCCTCCCATGATGATGAGATTATGATTCTATTGCCTATTTTCTCTCTTCTCCAACATCCAACATCTCTTTCTCATCCTCCCCTTCGTTAACAACATCTTAGTTTTACTGAGAAAATAAAAGCTACCAAGAGAAAATTTTGCCCACTCCCATCCCCCACATATCCGCCCCTGCTGGTATTTACACCTAAACTTTACATACCTTCTTGTTAATCCACATTAACTCTGCATTGGCATCTAAGGTTGGCATTTTTATTTATGTACTGAACTCCAGCCAAGAATATTATGCCACCAATTAATTTCTCTCTGTTTATATCATCATGGATTTTCTCCTCATTTGGATTATTCTCACCAGTATAAACGCATACTGTTGTTCATATTTGCCCTGACAAAAAGTAAATAAATCAATAAAACAACATCATGATATGTGAATTATATCTCCATTAAGTTAATTAAAAAGAAAACAACAATGAATTTCCCTTACTTGCCTTCCATTTCTCTGCTCCCTTCAATGGCTCAATTGACTCAACTCTTCGCGTCCCATTGTCTCGTGAACTTACTCGGCTTCAGCAAGGAACACTGGTCGTCTCCTTTGTGAATCTGGTGATCAGTTTTCAGCCCTCATTTTATTAACCTCTTCATAGTAGTGAGCGTAGTGGATCAATTTCTCCTTCTTACTACACTTTACTTGACTTTTCTAATTTCTAGGGGTTTTTTTTCCTTTTCTGTACACATTCGGTCACTTAGGACCTGCATCCAAATTCTATGAATTTAAATATCATTTTTATATTTCTGTTACTTCCAAATTTCTCTATCTTTCTGGACTTCCCCCCTGATCTCCAGGCTCATACTAATCGCCTTCCCTTCAATGGCTACTAAGCAGCTCAGACTCAGTGGAACTCCCAGATCAGTCCCTTCCACAGCTGGGCTTCTCCCAGTGTCTCCTCCATCTCAGTGGAGGGTGACTCTGTCCTTCCATTTACTTTGCCCCAAACTATGAAGCCATTCTTGATTCCTCACTTTCTCTCACCCCTATGCTTTCCATCCGAAAACCTTCTTAAATTCTCACTTGAAAATAAATCTGGAATCCCATCTCTTCTTTAATACCTGCACCACCACTATCCTGATCCCCCCTATACATGGCTCCCTCACTGCTCCTGGTGATTACCTAGGTTCCCATAGTGGATCCAGCCAATCTCTGCACTTGGACACTTATCCACTGTGGTTGACACTCAGGACCTCAGCCAGAACCTGACTCCTATGCATTCTCCCACTCACAACTCTGCATGGCCCCCATTTCAGTTGAAATGAACCCACTACCCTTGATACGGCCTATAAGGCCTTACCCTGCCAGCCCTTGCCTCTCTGATCTCGCCCCCCACCTACTTGCTCTGACTTTCTCTCCAGCCTCAGAGGCCTCCTCAGAAGCTCAGCAAGTACAATCTCACCTCAGAATCATGCTCACCATTGCACCTTTGCGTGGCCATCTCTGTTGCTTGGAGTACTTCCCCCTCAGACATCTGTACCACATTACAACTCAGATTTCGTTAACATATTTTGCAAATACCTAAGTATCCACTTCGATATACTGTAATTATTTTCTTTTTTCAAAATAACTTTTTTTGCTCTCACCTCATTTAGGTATTTGCTCAAATACCAACTTCACATGGAGACCTTTCCTGCATACCTTACTTTAAATTATAAACCTCACCCAAACCACACCTCCCCTAAACTAAACCCATTGTTTTGTTGTTGTTGCTGTTTGTTTGGTTCTATAACTTTATTTGATGTGTCTGACACTCACCAGTTAGTTCTCATCCACGTTGACTGCAGACTTTTGAAAGTGTTAACAGGTACACAAGTAACCAAAGTATAGAGCTTGCTGGGTGAATCTTCATCTTTATGGAGTTTTCTGGGCAATCACACACACATACGGTACAGGGCAATTCTTATGCCTTCGGCCCATCTCCCTTTGCTGACCCTGGTATCAATGCGCACATCTGGAGTCCCCATCTCTTTCTTGGCAAATGTCCGGATCTCTGAGCGCCCGAGGAGCATGCTCTAGATGCCCACTCCAGGATGCACTGGTGAAAGTTGATGGTGTATTCTCCAGTCACCATCTCGTTGATGGCAGAACGGCCCTTCTTCTTTGAGGGAGAAGTTCTGCGGGGCCCAAGTTGGACAGCCCTAAACCTATTTTCTGCTTTATTTTTCTCTATAGCATGTATCACCATCTAATGTTTACATTTTAATTTAATGTATTTGATACATTTGGTTATTGTCTGTATTTAGTACTAAAAGTGTGTGTTTGTTCCCTGCTGAGCCCCATCATCTGGAAAAGACTGACACATACTAGAGTTTAGTGAATATTGAGGGGATAATGTAGTGCAGAATTTTATGGGGCTCTGAAGTAGATTACATTACGGAACAATGGCAACAATAATAGTCGTAAGTAGACTTTGCCACTGCAGCTATATACGCTGACTTCATGTTGTACTAAAATTGGGAAAACATTGATGAATAAGAAAAGTTTCTGTTTGGGTGAAGTGGCTGACACCAGCACCTCAGGAGCCTGAGGTCTGAGGATCACTTGAGCCTAGGAGTGCAGTGAGGTATGATTGAGCCAATGCATTCCAGCCTGGATGACAGGATGAGAACCTATGAAAGAAAGGAAAAAGGAAGGAAGGAAGGAAGGAAGGGAGGGAGGGAGGGAGGGAGAAAGGAAGGAAGAAAAAAGGAAGGAAAGAAGGAAAAAGGGAGGGAGGGAGGGAGGGAGGCAGGGAAAGAAGAAGAAGGAAGGAAGAAAAAGAGAAAGGAAGGGAGGGAGGGAGGGGAGAGGAAGGAAAAGAGGAGGGAGGGAGGGGGAGGAGAGAAAGAGGGAAGGAGGGAGGGAGGGAGGGGAGAGGAAGGAAGGAAAAGAGGAGGGAGGGAGGGGGAGGAGGGAAAGAGGGAGGGAGGGAGGGAGGGAGGGACTTCCTTCCATTTGAAACTTTTAATCCTGACTCATTTTCAATGAATTTTTACAAAGGAGAAATGAGGTACTACTGGTATTAACAGTTTTTGTTTTATTTCACCAGTTCAAAGTTATCTATTAGTGAGAAATAGTCACAAAGTTCTAATGACGTTTCCTACAACTTTTAGGAAAGTTATTATGGTTATTATGGTTATTGCTAGTATGTTAATAACCCTAATAGGTAAAATTGGTTTACAGTGAAGCTAAAAGTCAAGATAACAATAAAATGCCTGGATACTACATTTATACTTGTTGCTTTTATAGAAGCTTTTAAAATTTCATTAAAAAGCTGATAATTTAGTAATTATCAAATTCAAAGCATCTGTAATTAATATCTGTATAAGAGAAAGAGAATTATACATATAATTATATGTATACATTACATATATTAATTAATACTATCAATTTAGCAAGTAAATGGGATTATTTAAAAGAAAATGATTATTTTTCCTAGGGAATAGACTCATTTTGGAACTCCCAGTCCAGTACCTGGTTTTTACATGGATATTGAGCACTTTAACTCTTTTGTAATAGTGTATCAACTGGATGAAACCATCTACTAATACAAAAGCATACTGCATACCTACTGCACATAGCTTAAAAGCGTATTTATCAAAAATGACAATAGTCAAATCTCTCCTTGACTAAAAAGGATGTGGGTTAAGTGTCTGTACACTTAGATACACTGTCAGGGGAAAGATCAACAAAGGAACAATAGCATCACTATAGGCAAGATACTTTGTTTCCATAATACCATTTGTAGCAGAAGGAAATACAGAAAATGTTAAACAGTATCTATTTGGATTGTGGAACAAAAAGTTTCTTATTTTTATATATATTATATTCTAAAATTATGTTTGCAAATTGAGTGTCTGCAAATTAAATGTTTGTTACATGAAGTTTCATCCCAAGAGAAATAGAATACAATTAAATTGTTGAAGAAATATTTAAATTGACGTGATTATTCAAAACACAAATGGTACATAACATTGACAATAGTTTTCTACACTTCCAATTCAACTTCTCCAAATTTCCCCAGAGTAGCATTTAGTGGGCAGAAACGGACAATGTTGGAATGGACTTTTGCTTAGGGGTTTTATAAGAAGACAAACAAGAAATTTTTTCAGGAGGAAAAAGTTTTTTCTGAGCAGGATATTGTAGTGGCATTGATACTTAAGAGCTGTCATACCAAATTTGCTGAATAAAGTTTTCGGAGGAATTTGAACATCGACCTCTTCTTGATAAATAGTTCTACAGTAAGCTGTACTCCTGATACAAGCTCTGTATCTAAGCCTTCTCTCTGCATTTGTTATTCAAATGGTTACTGGTGCTCAATCTTAAGTCATTTTTAAAGGTTGCTCTGTCATTTGTCCTTTTGCACAATTAGCGTCACAGTTATTATATCATCTCCTTCTTCCCAAATGTCATCTTCTACTTCTGACCATTGACTGCTCTCTTTCCATTCTCTTTGCCCCTTCCTAGCTAGACATACTCCTTAGTTCAACACATTCCTTTACTCACTTCAGTCAGCCTTTCGTTCCTTTCCACTCTATAATCTCTGTGCTATCAGTGAACACCACATGCAGCTTCATCACCAAATTCATTTACTTTAGTTCAACCAGACAGATCCTCATTGAATGTTCTGCCATTTTTTTTAATCCCACTGAACTATCTCATTCTCAGCCTCTGTTCCTTTCTATCCCTTCCACATATGAATGTTCTCCAGAGCCCTCTTTCCTCAATGTACCCTGTACATTGGCCAGCTCATGTTGTCCCAGGTTTTAAATGATGGTGCTATAGGCTTAATGTCCAGATAAGTGGGAAAAAATCCATAGGTTGAAGTCATAATCCTCACTATTTCAGAATGGAATCCTGATTGTAGATAGGATGTTTAAAGGGTTAAACTAAAATGAGGTCATTAGGATAGATTTAAATCAAATAGACTGCTGAGTTATAAGAAGAGGACATTTAGGCCTAGACAGAAACAGAGGGAAGATGTGAAGACACCTGGAGGAGACAGCTGTCTACATGCCGGTCAGAGAGACAGGCCCAGAACAGAAGGTTCCCCCGCAGCCCTCAGAGGGAACCACCCTGCCAACCAACACCTTGACCTCAGACTTCCAGCCAAAATCAATTTTAGTTATTTAAACATCCAGTCTGTGGTTATGGCATCCTAGCAAACAAATCTAGATGGCCTCTCCACAGATGCCTTGCAACTCCGCCTCTGACCCCACACTCTCCTCTACCTTGTGGGTCCGCTTCCACACCTGCCTATTGAACATTTCTGGATGTAAGTTTTCACAAGAAGCTTAAACAAACATGTCAAGCATTAAACAGTTCCCTGGAGCAAACCTGCTACTCTCTCTGCTTCTCAGTATGTCTCAAGCCCAGCAATCTAAGCTTAAAAGTTCAGACTTATCTTGAATGTATAGTCTTCATGTTATATTAAAACTGAATAAGGCATGATCATGATGTAATGATGTGTGATGTTAGCTGAAAAATGTGTGGCTTATTTTATTATCTGTAATCCATTTGTGTCTATTAATAGTTGACAGGTTGGGGGAAATCAAAAACTAAAACTGAAGTGATAAAAACTACAAAAAATTCTAGAAATGTTTCGTCAAATGTCTTCAGAACAATTTTACGTTATTAGATGTAAATCGGTGTGTTTCATTTTCTAATTAAGACATATAATGTCTATAAATGAGTATATAAACCACAAATGTCTAATTTAAGGAATTATTACATAACGAAGGCCCACCTAACTACCATCTAGGTCAAGAAATAGAACGTTTTCCAGTATTACAGAATTTCCCACCTGCCTGCTCTTCCGTCATGATTCCTTCCTTGATGGAAATAACTACTCTCTTGGTGTTTGAAACCATTATTCTCTTACTTGCTTTATAGTTTTTTGACCTATTTCTACATCCTTAAACAAGAGTTCAGTTTGCATTTTCAGTGTCATATGAATGGAACCACACTATATGAATCCTTCACATTTTGTTTCTCTATCTCAGTATTATCTTTGTGGAAGGCATTCAATGTCTTTTTCTCATTTTCACTCTTGTATATCAGGGTGGGGATGTCTTTTACTCTATCCTGATTTGAGTCCTAGGGTTTCTTGGGTGTATACCAATCGGTATCTTTCACCACTTCCAGCTGTATCTTTGCCAATATTCCTTCAGATGTACTTCTTCCCTATCTCCACTCTTCCGACATTCTTATCAGACATAGAAAAAGATATTCTTACTCCATCCTACAAGGCTTGTGCCTATCTGGTTTAGATTTCTCATTTCTGTTTCTATCCATGCTACATTTTAGAAAATACCTTTTGGCTTATCTTCTAGTGCATTAATTTTTCCTTTATCGGTGTCTAAAATGCTATTAACTCCATACATGGCATTTAAATTGTAATTATCATACTTTTCCTTTTTAGAAGTTCCATTTGATCCTTTTCTTAATCTCCTTAATCGTATTTATAGTTTCCTGCCCCCTGAAGAGATTTCCAAGTGTGTCTTCATTTCAGAGTCTATGTTTCACAGTGTTTTTCTTTTGGAGGGTGGTACAGGGTCTTGCTCTGTCTCCTGGGCTAGAGTGCAATCATAGCTTACTACAACCTCATACTGCTAGGTTCCACAATCTTCCTGCCTCCTTCTCCAACCATGTGGAACTACAAGCCTGTGACTCCACTCCTGGCAAATGTTTCCATTTTTTTGTAGAGATGGGCTCTTGCTCTCGATCAGGCTGGTCTCAAACTCCTGGCCTCAAGCAATCCTTCTGCCTACACCTCCCAAAGTGCTAGGATCTAGGCATGAGCCACTGCAGCTGGCCCCCTACATTTTACAATTCTAATGTTTGGGAGCTTTGCTGATTTTTCTGCTCTAAGTTGATCCTGAAACTTCTTCCTTACATTGTCCTCTTTCCTTATAGGCTTTGTTTACTTGAACTGTAAACTGATTATTGTCTTTAAAAACTGTTTATACTATTTGAGAAATAGGATAAATGTGTATTTCTTTAGAGAAGATGTAGATTTTCTTCTTTCAGGCATCTGAACACTACTAGTACAACTACTTGCAAAATACATCTTTCAATTTTTTTGGGATACACTAATACCATAAATTTGGTCTTCAGAGTTATGGTGACTCAGATGCTCGCTGTGCTCAGCATGAGGACAATTTTACTTTGGGCAGTCAGGGATTAGAAAAAATTGGCATGAAGAGAGTTTGGTTTTCCATTATTCCAAGTATATTGAGTCATGTAGTAGTTAGTGGGGATACCTTATATGTTAAATGTATTAGACAATTTTATCATTGTGTGAACAGCACAGAATATATTTACACAAACTTAGGCTACAAACCTGCACATCATGTTTCTATACTAAATACTGTAGCCAATTATAACCAATGGCAAGTATTTGTGTATCTAAACAGAGAAGGTGTACAATAATAAAAGATTTTTTCAATGGTGCACCTGTATAAGGCACTTACCATGAATGGAGCTTACAGGACTGAAGTATCTCTGGGTGAGTCAGTGGCTTGGTAGCAAGCAGATGTGAGAAACTAGGAATTTAAGATACACAGCCAATAGACTTTATACACTGTACACTTAACTTACACTAACTTTATACATAAATACTTTTCTTTATTCAATACTAAAGTAACCTTAGTTTACTGTAACATTTTTACTTTATAAACTTTTGCAAGTTTTTAACTTTGACTCTTCGGAAATAATAGAGCTTAAAATACAAATATAATATACCTTTTTTTCAATTATTTGAATTTTTAAGGTTTTTATTAAACATGGAGACACAAACACACATATTAGCCTAGGCCTTCCCAGGGTCAGCATCCATCGATAACACTGTCTTCCACCTCCCCCTCTTAGTCCCCTGGCAGGTCTTCAGAGGCAAAAATATGGTCATCTCCTATGCAAACAGGGCCTTCCGGAATACCTCCTAGAGAACCCCCCGAGGCTATTTTACAGTTTACTTTTTTGGTAAGTAGAGGGAGTACATTCTAAATAATGATAAAAAATATAGTGTAGTAAATACGTAAACCAGGGACCTATTTATTGTCATTATCAAGCATTGTCTATTGTATGTGTCAAACTTTTATATGACCAGCAATGTTGTAGGTTTATACCAATATCACCACACGCACACACACACACACATTCACACACACACGCGAGTGGTGTGCTACGCTATGATGTTATGCTGCCAGTCAATAGGAATTGTTCAGCTCCATACTAATCCTACGGGTCCATCATCACAAATGCAGTCTACCACTGACCAAAACATTCTTACGCAGCCTGGGCTGTAGTTATTTTGGGTTCTAGCTTTGATTGAAGAGACTCTTTAATTAGTCTCCCCATGTTTTATGTTTTCTGTCCCATATACACTGTTTCTTGAGACCAGATCTCAATTTCACTATCACCAACAAATGTGTTCAAGACACTTAGTTGCATATACATTTATTAATTTCAAAACATGTAAAGATTTTGTTTTCTACCATAGATGCTGTTCAATGCCACCAAGAACTGAAGCACTCATGTCCCCCAGCTGCTGGAAGGTGGTCAGTTCATCTTTAGTCCTCTCCTAGAGGAGCGGGGGCAGAAAGGGCGCATGCCCAGGGTCCCTCTGCCGCCTTCTCGCATCCCACATTCAACAACTGCTCTATGTGTTGAAAAGATCTTTGTATCATTATGTAATGCTCATCCTCTCCCTAATAACGTTCCTTACTTTGAAGTCTGCTCTGTCTGAAATTTTCACTGAATTTGTAGCTTGAGGGATTTTTCAGTAACATCAAGGATATGAATTTGGCCTGCTACTCCAGGAAGACTGGCTCATGGAGCCTTCTCGGGGCTGCCATCCCCAGGGAGTAGAAAGTGGGCAGATTTATTTCTGGTTCTCACACTAAGTTGTATTTTTTTGCTGCCCCAGCCTAATGGGAATACCCATGTGGTTGCCTCCTAACCTTGAGTGTTGCTGGGATTTTTTCCTCTATCCTTTAATCCTTGCAAGGCTGGGAAACTGAAGCTCAAATTCACTAGGTTCAGCAAATGTTCACAAGAAAAACAAAACACTAAAAGCAAAACAACAGCTTTCTTGCTCTGCTTACATCTTTGTACTCCCACTTTGATTTTGACCAGACCATTCCATGCCATTTTATACTTTTTGAAAATACTTTTTCTTTCTTTCAACTGACCTTTTTAGTTTTCAGTAGGTGGGCTTTTCTCGAATCATTACAATATTACTGAAAGTGAAGCCAATTTGTTTTCATATTATTTTCATTAACACAATGTTTCTCCTAGATCCCACTAAATAAATGCTCAACGTGTTTTTAAAGGATTATTTCAATGTGATACCAAGTTACAGCTTTCCTAATCATGGATATCTGTAATATGTATTATCCAGGGTATATATCTTACAAGTGTGTAGTGTTTTACTTACATAATTCAGCAGAATGATCAGCAGAATATAGGCTCCACTTAAGAGCTTTCTATCCCCAAACTCTCCTTCCTCTTATCAACATATATAAAGCACCTAAAAGTTGTTTTAGCCTTGAGCACAAGAAGAATCTAAGGAAAACATGCTCCTCATAACACCTGTATGTGGGAGCATTTTAATATCATTTTACAAATGAAGACATTGATACAAAAAGAGATTGAGCAGCCTAACTAAGCAATGGGGCAGGCCCCGACCTCCACAATTTCTTTGATGCTGACACACAAAATAAAAAAAAAAAGATCAATTCTTCTGCCTATGTAGACTTACCAGATTTCGTCCACAGGTTTTTGATACACAGGATTCCAACTAGTGATTAAAGTTTTAAGTTGACTCTTTTTTCACATTTTCCATAATGTATTATTGGTATAATTGTGCCATAAGAATCTTTTTTAGCCAATGTCTCACATTCTGTCAGCTTTCTATTGATATTACCTTGAAAGCATAAAGTGTGTTCTGTGAGTTTTGTAGGGATGAAATGTTCTGTAGATGTCTGCTAAATCCAAATGTTGGATGATTAGGTTTAAATCTAAAATTTCTTTGCTCGGCTTCTTATTGGAGGATCTATCCAACACTTCCAAAGGAGTGTTGAAATCTCCGACTATTATGGAGCTGGAGGAAATCAAGTTGCTCATGTCTGTTAGAGTTTCTCTTATAAATTGAGGTGCATTCTGGTTGGGTGCATAAATATTCATAATTGAAATCTCATCATATTGAGTATTACCCTTAACAAATATGAA
>CAUYPK010059277.1:0-23765 GCA_963574355.1 Loris lydekkerianus | reverse complement strand
AACTATAGCTTTCACATGAAGGCTATAACCCAACTATACCACAAGACTATGGGGAAAGGACCAAGGAAGGGGAAGGGAGGGGGGAGGTTTGGGTGGAGGGAGGGTGATGGGTCGGGCCACATCTATGGTGCATATTTTTATCTACAATAATAATAAAAAAAAAACAGTTATAATTCATGAAACATGCTATTTAATATGTAATTGATTTAAAATTTTTCTGTTAGAATTTCAGATATAAAAATATTTTAAAAAAGCTCTTTCAGTTCTAATTTTTAAGAGTGTAAAGGGATTGTGAGACAAAAATGCTCAAGAACTGCTATACAAAAATGTAGAATTATGTTAAAGGCTGACTTCCCAAGCTGGAGTCCTGAGTGCCAAATAATAGAAGATCTGGCAATGTTGATAGGTGGCTTACATTAGATGTACCACAAGAAAATGCAAGCAAAGCACTTAGCTCTCTCTAGAATAAAGTATAAGCAATATATGCTTGTTATTATTGTTTCCCTTATCTTGTTTCCCTTAAAGATTTAGCTATTATTAATATTATTATTAGTAGTAATATTACAATCTCTGTAACCTAATTGGTAGTATACAAGGTGACTTCTCGTCACCTTTCATCCTGCCTGGGGCTACATTCAAGACTTCTTCAACTTCTCCTAAGAAGTAACCCTAAATTGACTCATATGAGTATATTATTATCTCTGGGCAACATCTATCTTCTAGAGCAGTGAGAACTGCAAAACCAAAAAACATTTAAAACATACAAACTGTGTAAGACAGAGAAATGACAGACTAAGAATGAGTTTTCTTCCCTTAAGAAAGGAAAAACAGAAAATGGTCATACCTATTAAATTTCCCTAAATAAATGAACCCTTAAAAATGTTTTATTGGAATTGATAAATAAATTCAGTAAAGTCTCAAGTGACAAAATCAATGTACACAAATCAGTAGCTTTCATGTATGCCAACAACAGTCAAGATGAGAATCAAATTAAAGACACAATAACTTTCTTGGTAGCAACAAAGAAAATAAAAGATCTAGGAGTATTGTTAACAAAGTAGGTAAAAGAGAGAATTATTAAACACTCAGGAAGAAACTGCAGAGGATGTAAGCAGATGAAAAAAATAGACTATGCTCACAGATCAATAGAACCAACATTGTTAAAATGTCTATACTACTCAAAGTCTTTTATAGATTTAATGCAATTCCCATAAAAACACCACTGTCATTGTTTGCAGATCTAGAAAAAATAGATCTGTGCTTCATTGGAACCAGAAAAAAACCCAAATAACCAAGGCAACCTTACATAATAAGAACAAAGCAGGAAGCATCATTTTAACAGACTTCAAGCTCTACTACAAAGCCAGTGACCAAAGCAGCATGGTACTGGGACAAAAACAGACACACAGATCTATGGATCAGAGACACAGATCTATGGATCAGAACAGAGAACCCAGACATGAAATCATACTTATATTACCATCTGATTTTTGACAAAACAGATAGAAATCATACACTAGGGAAAAGAATCCCTAAATGGTGCTGGGAAAACTGGATATCACATGTAAAAGACTGTATGCACCTTTCACCACTCACAAAAATTAACTCATGATGGATAAAAGACTTAAATTTAGGAAAATGAGAGTCCTAGAAGAAAAGGTTGGAAAAACTCTTAGAGTTATCAGCCAAGGCAAAGAATTCATAAAGGAGACCCCCAAAGCAATCACAGCAACAACAAAAATAAATAAATGGGACCTGATCAAATGAAAAAGCTGCATAGCCAAGAAAACAACCAAAAGCAAATAGCCCACAGAATGGGAGAAAATATTCACATGCTATACATCTAGTAAAGGACTGATAATTGGAATCTATAAAGAACTCAAGCAAATTAGCAAGAAATAACCAAACAACCCCATTAAAAAGTAGGCAAAAGGGCACAAACTATTCAAATGAAGCTATATTAATGGCTAACAAACTCATATGAAAAAAAGCTCAATGTCTCTGATCATTAGGGAAATGAAAGTCAAAACAATGAATACCACCTAACATGAATGAGAATGGCTCATATGAAAAAGTCCCAAAAAGATGCTGGCATAGATGTGGAGAGGAAGGAACTCTTATACACTGTTAGTGTGGGCCTGGGCCTGCAACCTAGTGCAAATTCTATGAAAAATTATATGGAGATATGTCAAAGAACTTAAAGTAGGCCTACCATTTGATCCAGTAATCCCATGGCTGGGTATATACACCCAAAAGAAAAAAGGTCATTTTATAAAAAAGATACCTGCACTTGAATGTTTACAGCAGCACAATTCACAATTGCAAAGACATGAAAACAACCCAGGTGCACATCAATATGTGAATGAATCAATAAAATGTGATATATGCATACTATGGGACACTACTCAGTCATAAAAAAAATGGTGATCTGATATCTTTTATGGAAATCATTCTGGAAATCATTCTGGAAATCATTCTTTTAAGTGAAACATCTTAAGAATTGAGAATACTCAATACCAAATTGAAACTAACTGCTCAAAAGTTAAGAGCACATATGAAAATAAGTTTCAGTGAAAATCAAGCTGGGGAGGGCTGAAGAGGAGGTGGGTAAATTCACACTTATTAAGTATAGTGCACATTACCGAGGTGAAAGGCACACTTATGTATATAACTGACTTAACTGTACAAAAACAAAGTATGTAAAAAAAAAATGAGTACTCTTAATATGGGGGAGTCTTTCTTCTTTGAGAAGGACTGATACACAGTTTAAAGGTTCTAGAATCTTCTAAATATCTAGGAAAAGGCAATAATGATAACCTAAAGTTATAGAAATACTTTCTTATAATAAAAAAGTAAGCAAGCGTCTATTCTACTGTAGTCAGAACTGTTAACAATTCTTATTAACCAAGATAGAGGAAAGAGTCTGGGGAAAAAGGTGGGAAGATGTAGCAAAATACTTTTAGGCAATCATCTTTGGAGTAAATCAGACTACATGAAAACAAGCTTATATATGTTTTCAGGGCAACAAATAGGAGAAATAACTATTTATATGGGAAATGTATAACGATTCTCTCAGCTGTTTTGCATTTTTAATCTTTAATCAATGAGAAATAGGAGAATGCTAAATTAAAAATTATTCACTTACTTGTCTGAGAAGACAAAGTGGGGGAGGAAATTTGAACTGTAATGGAATTAAGCTCTTACATTACTTTTAATAAAGGAAAAAATAAATCCAGAGGTTCCCCTCCTTTTTTCTTTACTAGGCAATTACCAGAATTAGAAAATCCGAATCATAACTTCAAGGAGCTGCTTTAGACATAATATGGGAACATAAAGCAGACATCATTTGAAAAGGGCAGGTGGTGGTTATCATCATCACAGAAATAAGCATTTGAACAGGCAAACAGTAAGTAAAACAGCTCTCCCAATGAAGTGAAAACAATAAAATAGGACATTTTCCAAAACCATTAACCTTTTAAGTTAATGATCTGTTAGTGCTTTTTTAAAAAAAAATAATAAAAATGTCTAAGGAAAATGGGGGAAAGGCAGAGATCTTAAACATCTACTTTCCTGGATATATGAGGGCACTAGGTAGTAGCCTAACACTAAGTTGAGAGGAACACCAATTATTTTGGCTACTCTGCTCTAAAATTACTTTCTTTAAAATATCCTATACACATACATACAAACACAGACACACACACATTTCTTTTCTCATTTCACATTCTCCATCCTATCTTCTCATCACCATCTCAAGTGAGTTAGGATTTTAGGTTTTCATTTTTGTCATCAGTGAGCTCAAGATGACAAAGTTAACTGGGTTTCTCTAACTGGCACTGATGATCGTGCAGAAGGGAATGAAGTGACAGCAACCAACCAACAAGTCTTAAAATAAGTCATTTCTTGCAAAATCAGTGCCCAGCTAAAAAGAAAGAGGAAAGAAAAAAGAAGAAAGAGAAGGATGGGGAAAGAATGCAGGGCAGAAAGGAGAAAAAGGAAGACAGACAAGGGGGGAGAGAGGAATGGAGGGGAACAGGTACCTGAATAATTTTTGTTCCCCTCTCCATGACCATGACAATTAAATCCAGATGCAATCTGTTATTTTTGTTTACATTGTTTTACCTTGTTTTGTTTTTATTGGTTCTGGAAATATCCAAACTAGATTTACTCCTAAGATAAACAGTAAAATCTAAACAATATGTTATCTAACCTTTAAAATAAGTATAGAACCACGATTTAATCAAAGCTGGGGATAAGACTATAACACTATTTATCAGAGTCCTTAATATAATCCAAAATTTTCTTCACTAGAACATAATTCATAGCTGACATCCTATTCTGCTTCCCAAGCCACATGCTAACCAGTGAGTAAATGGACTGTCTGAGAAATAGATGGTTTAGCTCTGCTGGTGTTATTGTAAGATGGACTAATGCAGCATCAAATTCCAAAATGAAGACAAATTTGGTCTTTTCCTGCATATTGCATCTGATTTTTCTCCAAGTTCTTTCATAAGAGTTATCCTTTGGCTATCTTTAAAATTAATTAATTAGCTCCTCATCATTGAGTTAAAAAATCAAAACAGGTTTCAAGACAGTAACGACATATTTCCCTATATAGAGTTGGCAGAAAAGGTGAGCAGCTTTGGTTTTAGCAATTCAACCAGGGTTCAGGGAGGGCAGAAGTGATGCTGCTCATTCAGGATAAAGTACTATATAGGCCAGATGGTATACTGCTGGGACAGCAGCAAGCAGACCTATCTGAAAATCTGACAAAGGTTGCCAATTAGAATAAAAGCTTAGAATAACCAGAGAACATAAAAGAATGAAGTCTGTGGAGAAAAACTACAGCTGAAATCAGAAGTGTGTCTTCACATTGATCTTTCCAACCAGTTAACCATCAGGGTGGCTGCACTTCAGTCTTGTAGTGTTAAGCTCAGTGACTATAAGCTATCATAACTAACATGTGCTATATTTGATAATTATCCTGTTTTTATACCAAACAAAAATATCCATCACAGATTAGGGTGTCAATATTAAGTCTCTCTCTTTCTTTCTCCTTTCCCCTTTCTTTTGTAAATTGGCAATATGTACGCATAGAAATAAAGCAAACTACAGAAGATTCAGCTATAGAAAAATGGCTCCTCCTCATCCTGTGTAGGATAAAAAGAAGATAGCTCAAAGATACAAGTTTTGACTGAAGCCAGGCTTCTTCAACTCATTTGCTATTACTTGTAGTCTAGCAAACAGTCTATTGAGAAATCAACTTAAAATCAATGTCTTCTGACCAAAACCCCCAAAGCTAACAAACAAAATAAACACAGAAACAACTACCATCTTTAGCAACCACAAGAGCAAAAAAAACCTGACAAGGCAAAGCCGAGAAATTCTTAGCAACATGACACTTAGGAAATCAAACAATAGCCACCAAAGGCCTCATTAAGTCTTAGAATTCTATAATAAATCTTAAATAATTTTTCTTCAAACCTACATTTAATATATTGCAGTAAAGTATTTTAAATGACCTTATTTTATCTTCTCAATGGTCATGGGAACAGTTTACTTAATAATACTCTTGTCGAATTTACATAACGATGAGAAGACTCAATGAATGCTTAGCTGGATTATTCAAGGTACAAAAACAAGGGATAACCTCATTGATACAGACAGAGCTCACCAGGTGTTTCCCTATAAACTTTCTGATATGCCATGCATTAAATTGGAATGGTAGCCAGAAAGTCCTAACTGATTAGCTTTTGCCCATAGAAAAATCTCTGGTTTTTCATTTATTGCTATTTGCTTTATTTTTATAAGTCATTATTAATTAAACAAGTAAAAAATGTTATATTTTAGCCTTTCTAAAAAACCTCTAATATGCAGCTTAAACCAAGTCATGGTTTCCATGAATTTATTACCCCCAAGCAGATTCAATTTTCATTGCTCAATAAATAGTACAACAGGGCTTGAAAAATATGTGCTGATTTGCCTGGGTGCTAAAAGCATCACCAATAATTTTGATTAATGTGTCTTGACACTGAATGCATTAGCCATACAATATTCTTACAAATTGAAGGCTAATTAGAATTCAAGTCAGCATGATACCTGGTTTTGAGGATTACAGAAAGAACATTTGTTGTAATAAGAATCTCCAGGCTGCCAGTTCTGGTAATGATTGATTTGTAAAATTATGGAGGGGAAAAAAGAATCAGAAAGTAGAGTCTGCCCCCAAAACACTTATTTCCCTTAAGGATCAAATTTGAGTATAAATTAAACATCTTGGTGGCTCTGATGAAAATGAACTACAATAGCAGGTTTATTTCAAATCCAGAAAACATACCTTTCTGATTTCTTTCCTTTTTTTTTTTTTTTTTCCCCTTCTAACAGGATCACATCATGAAAGCACATTCATTGTATTTATTGGAGATTTCATTATGGCTGCTGAAAATCTCTGAGTTCTGGATATATGAGTTGCCTAATTAGGCTCAAATTACTCAACTTCTCAGATGGACTTTGGGCAAGCAGGAAATAATTATAAGTAACAATAACACAATGTTATTCTTTCAATCAATATTTCTCCTTTTTCTTTTTTTCTTTTAGGAATTCATTTCACATCCTATACTACTTCCAACGGCTTTGTTCTGCTATTTTTAAAATGTGATTTGATGTCTCTGAGAAAAGAAACCTCATCTCTAGAGGATTTAGAAGATATGTTTCTATTAGAGTACTGAACACTATACTTAATCCTAAGAATGCCAAAGCAAATGTTTCTGCCACCTGTAAAAATTAGTCTTTGTATGATTTAGTGTCACGGGTGATTTCATATGATGAGGTATAAAGAGTTAGTGACTGTCTCATACCCACACAGTTCTCAAGTTCTTGATCTGTATGTCCAATTTTTGGTAATGTGGAAGCCAGAACAAAAACATCAAGCTTTGAAGTGAGCTATACTGTGAAAATTTCTTTGCCACCTAAATGATTTGAAGTAATTTTTACCATATTGTGTCTCCCTTACTCTGCTATTTTTTTTCTAATTTACTTTGTGAATATGATGAGAGAAACTGGTGATATACTGAAAGGGGAAAGGAAGCACTGCAAATCTATATTCATGAAAAATCTCCTGGGTTAGGCAACTCTGAGTGAGGCCTGAGAATTTCCATCATTGCATGTCATATTTTCTTTTAGCTTTTCCTGTGAACAGTGCCAGGCAGGAGAACTTCAATAGTGCCATGTCTTACACTCAGAAAATTGTGCTCCTTCATTCGTAGTGCTGGAAATACATTTCAGAAAAGGGATACAGTGTGGTTTTACGTTTCAAGAAAAAGCAGGTAATCTTACTGCTCTTAAAGGTAACATACACCCATCACTGCAAAGAAGTCTCCAGAATTTAGATCTATTGACCTGTGGAACATATAAAGCTTTATGTTCTACAGGTTAAAACTGCTCTCATGAGGGAAAACCACATAGGAGAGGTGTGTAACCTATGTTTCTGATATTCTGAGATGCCCTAAGAGAAAGAAATTATGATAGCCAAAATTCACATAGCACTAACTATATGCTTTGCAATATTTCAGGAGCCGTACATATATTAATTTATTTAATTCTCACAACAACCCTTGAGTTATGTTCAGATAATGCCCATTTTATGAGGAAACTGAAGCACAGAGAAATTACAAAACGTGCCCCTTATTGTAACACTCATAGGGGGTAGAACACACTGGGATCTCTTCTAAAGTGACTGCTTTATACTGCTTAAACACTAGGGCAATATAAATGAAGAAGGGGGTAAGAAATGCATTTTCATTTTCCAAAATAAATATATGGAGAAAAATTTTAAGAAACAGTAACTTTGAGTCTTACCCTTTTATGTGATATCCAAAAGCTGGTTATAATAATCTTACCCATTAAAAACATTTGAAGGCTTGTTTAAAAAACTAATTTTCTGAGCTCAAATCGTATTCCAGAAGATCAATGTATGCCCGGTACATTGTACATAATTTAATTTTCCCCATCGAACATCTTGACACTACATGAACCATGAATGCATGAAATAGAAATTCCAAATGTCTTCCCCATGGTGAGAGGACTTTCAGAGACTTCTGCAGGAAGCTTATGAGTAGTTTGAAATTGTTATGCCTGTTCTTAGTGACTTTTATTATGTATGCTTAAGGTATTAGCACTTTTCTCTGAGTGGGACCTTGAGGTGACAGATAGAGAGTCTGCTGTCTGTATTTAGGTACTTTGCTCATTTCCTGAGTGCTATGGAAGGCATGTGGATGCTCATTAAGTTTCCAGCCATTCCCCGAGAGCAACAGGTGGGGAATCAAAGCTTCCCGGTATGCCATGACTGGTTTCCTCAAAGTCTTGGAAATAACAGATGGCATTTGCACGCTCTCTGTCACACTAGCAGATAAGGAGGAGATGAATAGCAACAGGAAGCATTTCCAAAGCATAAACAAACACCCAGGTCGAGGAAGATTGTGACTAATGTTCTTGCTCCCACACATTCTTTCTCCATACATGGGGCTTCATCCCTTAACTACTGTTACTCATTCAAACTATGAAATCACGGCTACCTAATAGAAGGAAGGTAAATCAAAGGAATAAAGAACATTCCCAGGTAATGAAACTATATCATACAGTTATAAACTCTTAACTCTATATTGAGAAATATCTAATGACTACTAATGACTATGAGAAGTCTTTTAATCATCTCTTTTAAAAAATTATTTATGGCCGGGCGTGGTGGCTCACGCCTGTAGTCCCAGTGCTGTGGGAGGCCGAGGCGGGTGGATTGCCTGAGCTCAGAGGTTCGAAACCAGTATCAACAGCAATGAGCCAGAGTAAGACCCCATCTCTAATAACAACATCAAAAACAGCCAGACGTTGTGGTGGGCGTCATGTAATCCCAGCTACTGGGAAGGCAAGGGGACAGAGCATAGCCAGAGGAAGAAGATCTAAAAAAAGAAAATGAACAACAACAACAAAAAAAGTACTTCAAACGAATGAGCAAGCTAAAATAAAAAAATAATTAATTATTTATATTGATTACCCACTACTTTTCAAGAAAGCATAGCTCCCATATCTTGGGAGATGACAAAGCTTATTGGACTAAAAATAGAACTTAGGATTTGAACCAAATACGGGATAGATACCCAATAGTGCTTGACAATTACATAGAAAAGTATTTCTACTAAACGATGAAAAGGGTTTTTGTCAATTGATAGCTTCTTTTCACATGAGTTACTAATCAGGGATAGAAAAACAAAAGAAAACATCAGAGCTACATGACCTTGACAAAATACATCTGGCAATTTGCGATGACTCCAGGAATAAAAGCATTTACTAAAGGTGGCAGATCATTAACATCCCTTCCAATCTGAAAAAGTTCAAAACATTCAGACTAGTCCACAGATGACTAGGCAAATGCCAAGGGTCCAGTGGGGTATTTTTCATGATAGAGAACATAAGGTTAAAGTAGTGTAATGATAACATACAGTAGCAATTGAAACTGTTACTTGTTTTTGCTTTGGGGAGAAAGTACCAGTTCCAATTCCTTTCTCTACTAAGCAAGTGTGTCAAGCTCAGGAGAAAAACCAACTGGATTTCAAAGCACTGAAGTTCCCGTGAGATGTGCTGGCAGTACAGCTCTGCCAACCTATAAGCATTTGCTGTAGGAAACTCTGCCCCAGCTCTTCCAAATGCCCTTTTCTTTTCTTTTTTTTTTTTTTTTTACACGGATTGCATTTTTTAGGTAAAGTCCTTCTTACAGTCGTGTCTTGCACCCAAAAAGTGTGGCACACACCAAAGCCCCACTCCTCTCCCTTCTTCCCTCTCTTTCCTCTTCCTTTCTGATTTCATTTCTTTTTTTTTTTTTTTTTTTTTTAAGCAGGAACTCAACTTTCTTGCGTCAAGCAGCCGCTTATATAGAGCGTGGCCCTTTTCTTTTTAAAATGCCTCGCTGCTTATTTCTAATGCTACCAACTTCTTTTTACACTCAATTAATGCTGAATATCATTTTCTTAAATTCATTTTAAAATTTTATGATCTCCTAATTTTTTATAAAAAGCTACCTTTTTAAAAAATGTGTTGAAGTTACTAAGAAACTGCCATAATTCAACTCTATAATATGAAATCATGTATTAATTTATGAAGTTGTTTTTGCTAATTTTCAAGTGATATAAAAAGTGACTTTGACTCATTAGTAAATTATTGCTGTAGAGTGGACTTTTTCACCAAAGATACCAAAGAGTAAAAATATACTAAAAGGACATATGTAGTAAATATACCAAAAATAACTTTTATGATACTGATCTGGAAACATAAAACAAAAAGCCAGAACAAAAATTTCTGAGAGCCAACCGAAGGACAGAGTTGTCATGTTTATTAATTATACCAAATATATTCTTAAAGTATTACTAGAATGCTGTGTGATCTCTGGGAACTCAGTAATTTAACATATCTATTTTAAAATCAAATTATTTCATATAACTCACAGTCTAAGCAGAACCTTTATAAAACAGTATACATAACACACACTTGAAGTAGAAATATTAATTTTATAATAGACTAATACATGATGAAGATTGATTGATTTTTGTAAGATGACAATGATGTATGGAAAAATGCATTTGTGTAATCCTATCCTGTCAAGTACTTCTAGAATATATAAATATTTTTTAGAAAGAAGCCGATTTTCAAGGAGAAAGATTTTCAAGACACAGCTTAGGCAGTGTCACTGTAAGCCCTATCAGTTGCCATGTGAAAAATATTTTAACAAATTTTCAAAATGTTTTTCACTTTCTTAAGTGGTTTAAAATCACTTAAAACAATGTTTCAAAGTAAGCTTTAAGCAATTATTTCAAAAGATACTTGTAAAGTTTATAGGGACAGTCTATGGGTTGGATCAAAATATTTTAGTGATATGATATTTGTACTTTGCAGGAAGTGGAAGCACAAACGCTTTGGAGGGATTATTATAATGGGTGAATCACAAAACAGCTGCTTAAGGTTAGATTTATGGGGATGTTAGACTAATTCTGTTCAAAGTCTGATGGGGTCTTAAGGATAAAATCAAAATGCGAAGGTAAAGAAACATTCTAGACGTTAACAAATTCCAATGACTTCGAATGAAGTGGCATTTACATTTACTTAAGGGACATGGCAAGATAAATAGCAGAATATACAGTCCAGATACCTCTGGCAGATTTTAGCAATATCTGTACTTAATTGGTAACTAACAAAATTTAGTCCACTGGGATGGTTGGAGAACATTTAAAGAACAGCATTATATTTTTACTTTTCATTTTTTCCTATTTTCCTTTGATTTGAGTGAATCTCATAATTACAGTTCTATGAAGCCAAGACTGTCAGTACAGTATTTACCTTTATCCCCGGAAGTCCAGGAAGCCCAGGAAGCCCTGGTTCACCCTACACAGGAAAATCACATAGCATTATAGAGTGGTTTTCACTCAGTCACAAGTCTGGAGAAAAACAAGGCAAATGTTCCTAGCTTAATACTTTCTGCGTATAGAAATATTTCTTTCAAAAAATGATCTACTTGCAAAAAGTTTGGTGAAATCATACAATTCAGTCAACTCTTGATTCAGGAGTTGAGTGACTAATTTGTAGATTTTTTTTAGGATTTTCTCCCTCTTTCTGCCTGTTCACTGCCCATTGACATCTCTATCAAAAAGCAAAAAAGAGGAGGAAAAAAGGAGGAAAAAACTCCCCTATTTGACTATTCCTTGGGTAAATAATTTGCTGGGGAGGTTGAAGATATTTACTGAAATAAGAATTATGTGTGCATTTCAACAATGCTTCCTATTGCAATACTCTCTCACCTCAGATAATCAAGAGTTGGCTGTACGAACAGATGGTCACATGAAAACAAAATACATTAAAAGTTTTGCTCACTCAAAAGTGTAGTAAGCTTTCCTTTCCATTCCTGAATGATGAGAAGATAAATCAACGGTTAAGATTGTACTTAACTCCAGCCTGTATTTCTGACAATTGTTGAATCTGGGCAACAATGCTTAGCAGCTTAGGGCTTATGGGACCACACAGCTGTTCTTGAATACAGGTTTGAGATTAAGCCATACATTTGAGTGAACACGGTGGAGTCAAGCTTACCCTTCTTATTTTCACAGAATTGTCTACATTATTTTAAGCACAAAGAATCATGAGAAGAGGTTATGTTGTTTAGACAATCTCCTGAATTCTACTGAAAATGTATATGGGAATCTCAGGAGAAAATAAAACATCTTCTCTGTTGGATTGAAGTGATTATTATTTGTGGAAAAAGCACGAAGGTTAAAGGATCATACGATTTCATGATGGTCAGTCAGTGAGATACTATACTGGAAGAGATAGGAGCACCAAGCTAACAGCGAAATGGTAGAAAAATATATTTCTTTTAATCTAAATGCTTTAACAATCCTCATTCCAAAGAGAATCTACTAAGAACAACCAAACATTCCATCTTTAATAGAATTAAAGGATATTGTAGTATCATAAAATGACTTCTCATACTTTTAAGCTGTTTGATTAGACCAAACCAAGGAGAATGACTTTCTTGATGATTTAAGTGAAAGATACTTCAGGAATGCAAAAGAAAAACTATTTTGTTTGAAATAATATAAATGAAAGTTTGCAGTGTGAACAATAAGAATAAATGAGATTGAGCCAGAGAAGAAAAGATAATTATTAAGAACTTGTTATTCTATTAAAAGAATAAAGATTAAATTTAATAAAAGATTAAATTTTACATAGATGTAACATTATACATTTGTTTTTTTGTTTCCTTCTCACCCTTTAATAAACAAATTTAAGAAGATCCAGTAAAAGGGCTTATATACATATTTTACCAAAAAATTATCTTTTACTTCTTAAAAAAGCGTAAGGCCCTGTGAAAACGATAAATTGCAATAGAATAAACAACCAGTAAAAGTAAACATATTGATGACAAATTTATAGCTCTGTATTGTTGTAGAAAAGTCTCCCCAAACTTATTTTGGAGACATCCCATTTGAAACATTAGTGGAAACGTAGGTCATAACCTTACTTTCCAACAGGAATACTCATCACACATTTCCATCCCACCAAATTAAAAGCATAGCATTACTACTTTAAAGAAAGGTATTTATACACACACATACATGGACACCTATGTTTTCTAATAATGAGAAAGACCTATAAGATATTATGGAATATTTTGTAATGCAGATTGAATCAGAGACTTTGAACATTTAGGCTTTTTTCTACATCATGTGTGTATATTTTTGTATATATGTGTATTAAGTCAAATATATTTTTTCTGAGATAGGTTTTTAGTCTGTCATCTGAGCTAGAGTGCAAGGGTATCATCATAACTCACTGCAATCTCAAACTCCCGGACTCAAGAGAGTCTTCTGCCTCTGCTACCACCTAAGCAGCTGGGACTACAGGCATGAGCTGTCCCACTGGCCCATAAGTGTATTTTTTAGTGAACAAATATTTCAGAAATTCATGTGTTATAATCTTGGATTTTTATAAGTTTTATCTTTCCAAATTTATGTTTAATTTAATGTAGTTGACATAATGAAAGATTGCAATATAGTTAATGTGACCCTTTGTAGAACATTTCAACATTTTTAGAAAGACTCTTCTACTTATATAAATTCTCTACCTTTATACTATAAAACCTTATTTTCTTCTTCTTCTTCTTTTTTTTAAACCTTATCTTCCAGCTAGGAGATAGTTTTTTAGGTAAGTTCCCTATTCTGCCTATTCCTTGGCTTAGGAGCTTCTTTGAGTAGAGTTCTTAGCTGTGCATAGCTGGTAGGTCAGACGTAGGTCATAATTAAGAGTTGGCTCGTTATTTCAAGTATTCAAAGAATACTTGTCCAAGCAGACTAAACTTTACATAGATACATTATTCTTTTAACTTCATTTCTTGCCCTTTCACCTTTCACTTTCCATTGTAGAAGACCTTCAAAGTCAGGACTGTTTTTGTCTATGTACTGCTACAGTATCCTGTATTGTTAGAGAAAATTCAATTGTGAGAGTTTCTTCTGATGTGGGATCAGGTAATTTTACTCCTTTAAAATGAAAAAAAAAAAAAAACCCCATATATATATGTATATATTTACAAAGATGTAAATAGATGTGGGGAAATTAGTAAGGAAAAAATTAGGCAATGAAACATAATACTTATTTATAAATCTATACACCCTTTCAGTGAACATACATATACTCCAATTCACATATCAGTAACATACTTTGCTGTTGAGGCTATAAAAGAAAGAAAATCCAACGAACTCATTTATGCATTATGAATATTACTTCAGATATCAAACTTTTAGGCTAGAAAAGACTACACAGTGAAAAGCTAATCAATGAGGTTTTTACTGTAACATGATATTCTATACTTTTCTGGAATGTTCCTAATGCAGGAGCATAAGTGCCCATGAACACACAGCACAGTTCTGCAATGGTGACAAAAATGCCATAGAAAATCTTGTGAACTGATTCTGCACTCAGTTCAGTTTGTCATTTTCCTAATCTACATAAGCAGCAAGCAAGGAAATACTTTTAAATCAATGTTGGGATAAATATTGCCAAATCCCAATATTAGGCAAAGGGTGTGATATATTGTGGGAAGGTGAGATTGTGTTAAAGGGTAGAATCTGGCGTAAATAGTAATGAAAAGATATGATGCTCATGTCAGGGCACATACGTGTATTTTTCAGTTGAGTCATGAACTTTCAATGAATCCACCCCTTCTCTCAAGATAATTTGAAACTGATTTTTAATGAAATATAAAAGAAATACAATGTTTTTATGTGTAAACCTAGAAACTTCCAGAATGAATGTAAACTATATTTCTAAATAATAATCATGATAAATGAAATGTCTCATTAAACAATTGAAAATTCATTCGGATATTCTACTCTGAAAACAGTGGAAACTATACAAAATTGTAATAAATTTGTTTGCATTTTTTTTAGAGACACAATGGTCTTGCAGACAATTATTTCTTTCCTTTTTTTTTTGCAAATCACCAATTTCAAGGGCAGTTTAAATTTAGCCTTTAAGTTTTAAAGGCCAAGGGACTGAAAATTAGGTTATCGAGAAGATTGGTTACTTTTCCAAACCAACCCAGACCAGACCATGTGTCTCCAAATATGTCACTAATGCCATATTTACTAAGTGAAGAATCAGTAGAAAATCTTAGAAATTAAAGTTTCGAGTTTGCTAGGCTTTTTGGAAAATTCTTAACTTATCTGAAACTTGACAAGATGAGTCATTACTCTCAGACTCTTAGTTTCAAAAGAAAAATTTGTTTTTTTAAATTAGAGAAATGTTAAGAGAACGTAAAAGACTTTCTCAAAAATTATATACATCCCAAGTATTTAAGATAAAGCAATGATTTTAAGAAGGTGGGAACATTATTTTACTATGTCTTCAAGTTCCAGCCACTCTAATGGCCTTTGTTCTTTCTTCCCCTTTCTGTTAATGAGGTAACTTCTATCTTTCCATTCATATTCTACAACATCAGCTACCTCTAGACAAAGGCAGAGTCATAATCTTAAGAGATTTAACTTAATATGGAATTCACATTTACTTGTTAGCTGCAATATATCTGTTAACTAAAATCTGACTGCACTGGGCATATCTAGACACTCAGACAATAAATGGATAACATTTGTTTCCTGCCTCAGACTCAAATGAGAATAGGAATCCAAACATATTCACTGCATGTCTTCTAACTTATTTCTGAGTGAAGCACAGATCATAAAAAAATGTAATGTATCCATTGATTGGTTAGTTGTTATGGCTAGTGTCTCTAGTTTAGTTTGTTTAGTTTCTATAATATAACAATCACGGTACAAGTAGATAAGATTCACATAAAAAATTATCAGCAGTGAAGCATTTCAACAAAAGAAAAAGGAATATAATTTTTAAAGAACCATCCATCATTCTCTATTGAGATAGGTTAGCAAGTATTCATTCCTTCTCTTGAAAGGTAGAGAACATGCAAGTTACCAGGAAGCATGCAGGATAAGTCGGCATTCCAACCCAACTGATCACAAAACACCCTTTTATGTATACAAAGTTTGCATATTTTGCTAGGGTCAACATCAAGACCTTTCAAAATGCAAAACAACCAAATTATACTCTGTATATACAGCATAAAAATTGCATCATTGTTTCATAATTGTTTTCATATCATGCAGTAGCTAGTAGATATGATGAATAGACAGTGAGAACTCATTAGACAAAGAAATATTATTACCTTTTGCCCTGGACGACCAGATTCTCCAGGTTCTCCCTGGCCAAAGAAAATGAAAGGTGAAAAGGACAGTCTTACAGGAATTTTCAAAAACCCTATGCTCCCGGGTATTTCTCAGGGATACCCCAGCTTCCTTCTGGGTCTGTGCATTTTATTCACTTTATTCTGTTACTGTACATCTCACTAGATAGACAAAGGAACTTTTTTTTTCTGTGAATATCCTATAGCTCATGTATAAATCCACATTTCCATAAAAACAAATCAGAAAGGGAAAAGAGGCAAGACCTCTTACTTAAACCTTCACAGGATTTTCCATGAATATTCCTTATTGTGTTTGGAAGCTGATCATTGCAGGAGAATAGGAACAAAGTGATAAACATCAAAGTTGGTAAAAGGAGAAGCCTATAAGCACCCAAACTGTGACTCCTGCAGTACTAACCCTGCGTTTGCAAGGTTGCCCTTACCTTAATTCCTGCAGCAGATGAGCCAGGATCACCCTAAAATGAAACCCAGGAAAATTAAACCACAAAAGATGGAGATAAGAAACAAACACTCAAAAAGCCATTACCGACTCACGGGGACCCGTGACTAATGGGCCTAACTATTCTTCATAAGACTTTGTACCAAAATGTCAACATAAGATACTAACCTTTTCCAAGATAAACAATGTACTTCCTAAAAATATGGGTTTACTTCAAATACAAAATATATAAGGACTACATTTCTTAATATACATGTATATATGTATAAATCTCTTCCCTGGATACAATGATAAAAATGCATTACAATACAATAAATTATAATTTAGGGATTTGGAATTTTGGGGTTTATTTCTGGAATTTGTTAATGTCATCAGCTATCATTTACTGGAGTTCCCTGACCCTTTTGGTCCTCAGAAAGTCATGGTTCAGCTGATGAAGTCAAAGGGTTAATGATGTTGAGGTGGGAAAAGCCACATAACAGATCAGTTTGTTTTCCTCAGAAAGTGCTGTCCCGATTACGACCCGCACGTTTTTTGCAGCTTTATACTTATTTCACTGTAACTCGGTCACTGGGAAGCTCCAGGATGATGGACGACTTGTGGGTGAGGAAGACACATGTGAACTCTGGGAGAAAGTTTTCAGACAGAATCTGGTTTTTCAAAAGGCACTTTAATCCACCCAGATTTTGTAGAGGGTGACTACATTTCTAAAGCAAATATGTCATAAATAGGCAGATAGGGACTGGTGGAGAAAACAATATAGAGGCTAGCCACGGATGTTGCTTATTTCTGAAATGAAGCCAATAAAGGGCCTAGATTTTTAGTTCCTTTTAGCCCCAGTCTGTCCCATGAACACACTAGAAGGAAAAAGAAAAGGTCATCTGAGACTGTCAAGAAAATAGGAACAGCCACAGGAGGATGGCATGTACCAGGATTTCCTCAGCTGTCTCATCTGCACATATGCTCAAGTCAAGGAGGTCTGGGGCCAATCTCCTGTTCTAGATTCCAGAAACTATTCATCAGTTTTTGTTAGGAACAGGCAGACACCAGGCCTCAGGCCTTTGTACGCAGGGCACCTGCCTCCTCCCCAGTTCCTCTGAACCTCGTGCCAGGGCTGGCATCTTCTCTTTTTTCCACTCTCGGCTTCAGAGGCTTTTCCTCAAAGTACCTTCACCAACCTGCCTAGACACAGCCCCTCACGTGCACACATCTTGTCGTGTAGCCTCGTGCTCTATCCATCGTGTTTCCTGCCTATTTCCCATCTGTCCCTCTGAGAAAGTCAGCTTCATGGGAGTAGATTTGTACCTGTTTTTATTCAGTGCCCAGCCTTTATGTATGCTCAGTATATATAGGGGGAAGGAATAAACAGATCTCTAAAAGAATTTTTAAACAGGTCAGCAAAGATCAAAATCAAAATAAAGACCTTTAGGAAGGAATATAAAAGCAGCTTAGGAAGAAGAAAGAAAGTAAATTAGGTTGTTGAGGAGGCAGATATCTTTATGAGTTTGACATCTGTAATTGCTATTACCCAAATACTGTCTTACTGTACAAAGATACTGACTTCTCTTCCCAATCATTAACATTCAGTAGATGATGGGAACATAAACGTGGCCAATAAAATAAAACTTATCCTGTTTCTCCTACTGTAGTCTGAAAGCCGTCAACATCAATGAAGCAGGTCTGTAATGTTTTGCACACTAAGACTTTTGAAGTCATTAAAAGCAATTTTGACTTTGCAAAGTTCCTTTTTAAAATCTTATTTATACCTCATAAGGCTCCTGGGAGATAGGGAAGACATTGCTATTTCCATTTACTAGATGAGTAAATCGAAGCAATTGGAGATTAAGTGTTTGGCTTTCTACATTCTACTGGCTGTTCTTTCTATTGGAATAAGAAAATAATTATTGGTTTATTTCATTCTGATGCGAGGACATAAAGGTTATAGTAAACTTGAAAATAAAAGAAAGTTGCTTGTATTAACTATAGCTAAAATTTTTTTCAATGTTTTAATGAAAAGTAGTTAATCTTCTAATCTGACTAAAGACTAGGTTTACTTCTCATTGAAAGTAGATGGAAAGAAAAAACAGTTTTCTGAAAGGCCAACTTATTTGTGGAAATCTGAGCTGTTTCATTTGATGGACAACTAAGAGTGATATTTTTATTCTCTTTTTAGAGATTTGGAACTGTGAAATCTCAAGGAATTTTTATTTAAGTGGCAAAGCAACTGTTGGAAGACATTTATAAGTTAAACATTTTAAAGGATAATGCTGCAAACAGTGGAAATAAAATAGTGCATGTTTATAATCCTCCTTCCTTCAAAAGTGAAAACGAATACTAGAATGAAGTAAGGGGGAAAATCCCCAACTATGTCTTAAGTATACTCTTAGCTTCAAAAGTCAGTTGGTTTGGAAGTACAAGTTTCCACAGGCTAAGCCATAGATGCAGGAATACTGTGAGAAGATATTTGAGATAAATAAATTTGACTTTACTATTTTTCGGTCAAGCCCAGTTTCCATTTTTGTTTGTGGGTATTTTCAAAATACTTGGTAGATGATTACATGCATGTGTTATTAAGGTACTAAGGTATTAAGTATGCAGTTATATACCCATCTTTATTCTACACTTGCTTTAATTATTTCCTAATATATGTGGTATACAATATTCTTGATTAAAAGCATGAAAGATTTTTTTCTGTCTTTCCTTTTTTTTTTTTTTTTTAATCTGGGACAGGAAGAGACTGTCATGTTTGGGAAATTCTGTGTCACTGTATGTACACAAAAGACATGATAATAAGCAAATGCATGGCAGAAAAACAAAGTTCTAGCATCTAATGAAAATTAGAATCAGCTTAAAATATATATTTTTTAAGATACTCAATACATGTTTATTATCTTCCAAATACATGCCAGGAACTCGGATTGGTACCAGGCATAGAACAGTGCAGCATCAAACAAAGTTTGTTTGTTTTGTTTGTTTTGTTTTGTTCGTTTGTTTTTCCCTTTTCAGGGAGATGGATGTCCAATTAAGGAGTTACAATGAACCAGGTTAAGGGTGATGATGACAGGGATTATAAAGAGTGCTGTGGGATATACCACAAGGAACCTGACCAATCCTGAGGAGACTGAAAAGGAAATGATTTATATATTAAGTTTTCATTATCTTTTATTTTTAATTATCATGGGCATGTAATAGTTATATGTCCTTATAGGGTACACATAATGCTTTGATATAGACACAATGTGAATTCAGTGGACTGAAGAATGAATAGATTATAATGTGGGGAAATGGAGGTGAAGAGTTAGAGAAAGGAGGACAGCAAGAGTGTTCTGAGGGACAGCAAGAGTGTTCTGAGTGTTCTAAGGGAATAACATGTGCTGATTAGAGAAGGCCTTGCATTGATTGGGGTGCCCACAGAGAAAGGCCTTTAGGTGTGATTTAAAGAAAAGACAACAATTTGTTTGGTGGCTCCAAATGTGGTGGTTTGGAGGATACAGATCAAAGATATAATGTAGATATAGAGTAAAAAGACAGCATATTCATAGAAATCCAAACAGGGAGAGCCAAAAAAAGAGACAGACAGGTAATGCCAAGGAAGGTGGAGCTTTCAAATCAAATCTTGAGATAAAACTGTGAATAGTAGGGTGGTGTAGTCAAACCATTTAGCATGCTACATAGACACCCACTTTCACTTGGAGGGAGACAGATGAGAAATCCTCAGCCTGGGCAACATAGCGAGACTGTGTTTCCACAAAAAAAAATGTAAAAAAAAAAAAAAAAATAGCTTGGCACGGTGGCACACACTGGTTGCCAAGCTACTCAGGAGGCTGAGGTGGGAGGATTGCTTGAGCCCAAGGCAACAGAGTGAGACCCTATCTCTAAAAAAAAGAAAACAAAAATGAAAAAATTAAAAAAACTATATTTCTGCGTTTGTTGATGTAATACCCCATAGAACATGACCCTTCAATAGTAATTCTACACGTGATTGAACTCAGTCTTTGGCAGATTATTTTTAAACCTAGAGTACTCTGTGGTTGTTGGCCAGAATACACTGAAGTCGCTGGCCACAAAGAAAACCCAGCCTAGTGGTTTTTATAGTTCCACAGCATTTCCAGATGACCAGTCTGGAAAGGCTTAGATTGCTTTACCATCCAAAGGCACTGAGTTGGATCAAAAGGAAAAAAGTCCTATTAAAATGAATCAGCCAATGATGTAATTTACTACATCAATGGCAGAAAAGAAGCATTTTTTTTTTTACATTTTACATCTTAAACTTGGTAAATGATAAATGAGTTTCACATACTGAACACAAAGGCTATGAGGAGTGTTTCCAACATGCTGGAAACAAATTATATGACAGAAGCAGGAAATGTTTAAAAAACACATCAAAAATTATATTCCAATTACAGCATTCTTGGGATAAATGCTTACAGATCAGATTACATATTACACACATTACAGATTCCTATTTACAATCCCCTGTTTAGACCCATTGAAAGTTTATAGAAATGATTTCCGTTTTAACTGAAGCATTTCTCAGACTTAATTTCAACTGACTAATAAAACTTTTTGATAAGAAAAGAAAAACAACCAATCTACTTGACTTCAATTTCATGTGGTAAGAAGAGCTAATATTTATTGAAAGTTTTTTGTGTGTGAGTCAGTATGATAAATGATTTGCATTAATATAAAATAAGAACAATTTTCTTTAGAGATGACCTTGGTCTTTTCAAAGAAAAAAGCTTGCTTTACTTATTATAAAATTAAATTTCAAAAAATGTGTGGTTAAAGAAACAATTATTGGCCTATGTTCCCAAAGTGAACCTTTAAAAATACATCTTTTAAGCATAAAATTATTTACATAAAACCACATAGGCATAGTTCGGGCTTGGTATAAATTTTTTTCATTGAAGAAATTGCCCTCTGTGTAGAATATTTCCATCTTTTTAAGCAGAGGTTAGCAATTATGGTCAAATTGAGCTGGCCACCTTCAAAATGCATGAGCTAAGAATGGTTTTTACATTTTTCAATCATTAAAAATACCAAAATAACTATAATATTTCATGACACAGGAAAATTACATAAAATTAAAATTTTAGTGTCTGGAAATAAAGTTTTATTGGAACACAGCCATACTCACTTGTTTATCTATTGTCTATAGTAGCTTTCATGCTACAAAACAAAGTTGACTAGTTTTGAAAGAGATTAAATGGGCCACAAAACCTAAAATATTTATTTTCTGGCACCTACTCACCTCTGCTTTTAAGTACTAATAAGAAAGTTAAATATAACATCCAGGTTTATTATTTAGGTTTTCCAATTTTGACTTCAGGAGTAGTCAGAGTATATCACTTGTATTATTTATTGTAAACATATTCATGTCATATGATGCCAAATATGGCAGATTAAAAGAAATCGGCCTATAGCTGTGGCATTCAACTGGGGGCAATTCTGTCTCCTAAGGAACATTTGGCAATTTCTGGAGACACATTTGGTTGTTATAACTCAGAGGTGCTTAGTCATCTAATGCGTAGAGTACAAGAATGAAGCTGAACATCCAACCGCTTCCAACAGAGAGATATCTGCCCCAAATGTCAATTTTATGCCTATAATCCTAGCACTCTGGGAGGCTGAGGCAGGGTGGATTGCTTGAGCTCAGGAGTTTGAGACTAGCCTGAGCAAGAGTAGGACTCATCTCTACTAAAAATAGAAAAACTAGCTGAGCATCAATGGCAGGAGCCTGCATTCCTGGCTACTTAGGAGACTGACCAAGAGGATTGCTTGAGCCCAAGGTTGCTGTGAGCTATGATGACACCATGGCACTCTACTCAGGATGACAAAAAGATGCTTGTCTCAAAAAACAACAAAAAAGGGTAAATATTGCTGAGTTTGAGAAACCCTGGTGTGTGAGACACTGATTCCACAGTGATTCCCAGATGACCCCTGAACATAATCACAATTGCTACATAGTGACATTAATTCATTCTTGCCACCTGGCCCATATTTATATTAATATTTATGAGAGGAAAGAAGATAGATTTCTTTTTATTTTGTGGGTGTGTTTTTATAACTAACCATTATCCATCTGTACTGTAATAATTTTCAAACTGAAATAGTTTTATGCTCAACTATAAGCCTAAATGAATAATTCTTTTTTTCATCACTCAAATTCTTAGCTTGATTTAAGTTGAAATATATCTGACTCTATTCTATTTTAAATTTCTTAAAAGATCTTCTTCTTAATTCTTAACATGTAGGTAAAGTAAAATAAAATATCCTTCCTATGTCAGAGATGTTGGTGAAGTATGAATCCATGCAAAAGCTATAATGATAGATAGGGGGTAAAAAAGAAAGGAGGCAGAAAGATAAGCTACAAGACCACTGTAATATAAACACTAGCCACGGTCTAGAAGACCAGGCAGACAAACAAAAAAACCAATGCTCCTCCAAATAAGCAAAAACCAGCCCCCAAACCAAAGGCTGACATAATATACAGATTTCCAGATTTTGTGGGTTACCAGTTGAGGCAAACTGTCTAGACCACACTAGAGGCTCTACTCAAGTGACATGAACTTATAATCAAACATTCAAATCTTATCTCAGTCTTCTGACAAGACCTCTCCCCAGACTGGGACAAACTGACTCATTTTATTTTTTTTTATTTTTTTTTTCATTTCTTTATTTTTTATTGTTAGGGATTCATTGAGGGTACAATAAACCAGGTTACACTGATTGCATTTTTTAGGTAAAGTCCCTCTTACAATTGTGTCTTGAGCCCAAAAGGTGTGGCACACACCAAAGCCCCACTCCCCTCCCTCCTTCCCTCTCTTTGTTCTTCCTTTCTGATTTCATTTCTTTTTTTCTTTTCTTTTTTCTTTTTTTTTTTAAGCAGGAACTCAACTTTATTGCGTCAAGCAGCCGCTTATATAGAGCGTGGGGAAGGGGCGGGGAAAGAAGGCGGGGGATGAGGTGCGTGACAGGGTTGGGCCAATGGCATGGTACCACCTTGGCTGTATCTAG
>CAUYPK010059276.1:0-16745 GCA_963574355.1 Loris lydekkerianus | reverse complement strand
CAATGCCCAAAGTTCTTCACACTTTTGCTCAAGCTCTCCCCAAGGCAGCTCAACTGAGTGCCAAGTCCAAGAACACCAAAAAAGTTCACAGGTAAGGCCTTTCGAGTTTGCAGTCTCACTGCTGCTTGTACTCACGGTTGCTGGCGTGATTAGGTTGATCGAATACACTCAGCCACTTGCCAGTGTTCCACTGTTTTTGTCCTCCTCCTGGGGTCCAGAAGTCCCTTGCTGGCTCCCTGTATCCTCAAAGGGATGATCATAGGCAGATCCCACCGGCAGAGATGTCTGGAGTCTTGTCTCCCCAGACTCACCGTGCTTAGTTGCAGGGAAGCTGTTACTCAGCCGCCATCTTTAATCCAATCCCAACCTTTGCCCAGATTTTTATTTAAAACAGGTCTCACACTGATTTCAAGAAAGCAGGCACATCAGAACACAATGTGGAGAGTGGCAAGTATATGATGTCTTTCTAAAGCAACCTTTTTGGCACCAGGGACCTGTTTCATGGAAGCCAATTTTTACATGGACTGGGAGGATAGACATTAAGAAGTATGCAACCTAGATCCCACGTGCACAGTTTATAGCAGGGTCCGTGCTCCTATGAGGAGCTAAAGCCACTGCTGATGTGGCAGAAAGCAGAGGTCAAACACTGAGGCCAATGATAAATACAGATAAAGCTTCCCTAGCTCAACACTGCTCACTTCCTACTGTGTGGCCTGGTTCCTGACAGGCCTCAGACCAGTACTGGTCCACAGCCTAACTCTAAAGGATAAGGATCTTTTTCCAAATAGCTAATAGCAACCAAGAGAAGTAGTCATTCTATATACACTGTTAACACCTAAGAGTAACCTCTTTATAAACCACAATATTATTGCCAGTTTCAGGCACTTTTACTTTATAAAAAACTTCCCCAGGAAGAAATTTATCCAGATAAACACAGCTACATGTTCTGTATTGCATATACCACTGGCCTAATAAACCACATCCAGGTGGAGATTGACACATTTTGTAACCATTCATGTAACAGGATCCTTCAATCATTATCACTTTGCCCATGGCCACATGGATGGCTGCATTTCCTAAGCAGGCTAGACTGTTCTTGGGTAGTTAGAGGTTTGCTGTGGGTTCCCCCTCGGGGGCCTTCTGTAAATAACTAGAACAGCTCATTTCTCCACATTCTGGGCTCTCCACATACCTGGTATTTCCTTGGCGTTTCTCTGCCATGAACTTAGTGCAGCAGTGGAAGATGTGTTTACAGATGCTTATTAGGGGGGAAATTCCCCTTGGGCTCTAGGAATGTGGGAGCCAAGCAGCCTCACATCCTCAAGTGAGCCAGGAAGTTTTGGGGGTGGGGTCCTAGTCCTGGAGAGAAATCTCACAGGTGTCCACATTCCCTCCCCCACCCCCCAATGGTAGGGGAACAGATGCCCTTGCCTGGAGCCTTTGAGACTTCAGCAGGCAGAAAGGAACAATGGCCCTGCCTTGCCCCACTTGGGCACCAGAGATGTCAAACTGGGTCCCTCAGCAAGTCTGAGTGTTGCTGTTTCCTCAGGCCAGTAGGAAACCAGGTGGCAGAGGGATATGGACAGAGGGCAATCAGGATGAATGCTCCCCAGTGGTAGAGGTGTCTGCTGTCCATTCCTCATAGGTGTCTGGGCTTCTCCCAGAGCTGGGGATCCAGCTGCCTCTAGGAAGGAGGGGCATATAGCAGGAAGGGGGGCAAGATCCTGGGGACATGGGGCCAGAGCAGAGATCTCATAAAATAAAGTCAAAAGGGCACATTGCTCCTTGTTCTTGGCTAATTTATTTCATGCATGCAGATGATTTATGCCCAGCCATTAACAGAGTCCAAATTAAAGCACTTTTGTTTTTAATCTTCCTTTCCTATTGTGGAAGGCACATTCGTGAATTATTCCATAGGTTTGATGGGCGGTCATTGCATTAACTCAGAGATGTTTCATGGATAGATCTGGACCTAGATATTGCCTATAAAATCACTCTTGAGTACTTAAAAATTCACTTTCAATTGTAAATCAAATTGTTATGTAGGTAGTTAAAAATCTGGCTATCCTAGGGGAAAAAAGGCAAGGGTGGGTCCCCCAGGCTCTTATCTCTCATTAACCTTGTCTGGATAGATTACTCACACTGAGGGAGGAGGGACCCACCCCCACCCCAATAACCTACCGATCAGAACTTAGTGTACCAACTGCAAAAGCTCCTGGCAACAAGTAGAGTCTTAAGGTGACCTAGAATAGCCTTAAGGCTAATTATTAATATCGCGTTATTAGCTTAAATCTACATTGCAGTCCATACCTCCCAAAGGCCTCTCAGAGAGGCTCATGGGAGGTCCACATTTGCCCTAAGACTCTGATTCCTAGGTGACCTCTGAATTATAAGGCAGGCCTGATCCAGACACTACAAAGCAGAATCCAGGCCTCTCTGCCCACTTGCTGCGGCCATGAACTCCCTTGACTATCTATGGTGAACATATCTTGCTCTGTATATCTTGCTCTGCAAAACTATCTTTCTCTTCCTCAATACACTTTGTTTCACACTTGTCTTACTTGAGGGCATCTGGTCATTTTTCAACCAAGCGTGCCCCAAGAACCAAGTACACAGGCAGCTGCAGAAAACCCTGCCATTTTGGGATGCAGGCAACTGCCTTGAAACCCAACGAAATGGTTAACACTACAAAAATAGTTTGCCTTTAATTTTACTTTGTAATATAGCAAATTCATGCCTGTCCATTGGAATTATTAGACTGCATTTTATATAATGTTAAAATAATCATTGTTCTCATAATTAAATAACACATCATGTTCCCCATGGGGCAGTAGAGTCATACTAGCAGTGTTTCCTTGTTTGAATCATAGGATTTGTAAAATGCCTTACAAATTTTTGAGATAAATTTAAATTATAGCAATATCATCTTCCAAATACAGCAAAGTGCTGGGGAAGATTTTGCTGGGCACATAATTATCAATAAATGGAGCCTCTTGTCTACTATCGGAACTTAAATTTTGGGGTAAATACACAAAATCAGTTTTCAACAAAGGTTTCTTCTTTATCAACAACCCCGGACTTATATACTTGGTGGGCTGCAAATGAGTACAATCTCTATGAAGAACAGCATGAAGACTTCTCCACGAACTAAAAGTAGACCTATCAATCAATCCAGCAGCCCCACTACTGGGAATTTACCCAAGGGAAAATAAGTTTTTCTATCAAAAAGACACCTGCACTCATGTTTATGATAGCACAATTCATAATTGCAAAGATGTGGAATCATCCCAAGTGCCCATCAATTCACGAATGGATTAAGAAAATGTGGTGTACGTATACCCATGAGTACTACCCAGCCATAAAAAAAGGATGAATTAATGCCCTTTGCAACAATTTTGGTGGAACTTAAGATCATTCTCCTAGGTGAAGTATCTCGAGATTGGAAGAACAAATCCCACATGTACACACTGTTAAATTGGAACTAACCTCTGACCACACATCTGCACAGAGGAAGTAAAAGTCACGGGAAATCAAGTAGAAGGCTAGAGGGGAGACCTCAGAGAGGAAAGACAAAACCCACCTGATGGGTACAATAAATACTATTTGGGTGATGGACACCACTGAGTCAAGCATTACAAAAGCGATCCATATAGCAAAAACATTTATATTCCTTTTGTGTTTTGAATTTAAAAAAACAAAAATAAATCTATTTGGGTAAGTTTGTAGGTTTTAGGGTGTTATTTGTTTGTACTGTTTTTGGTCCGAAGTCCATACTGGCGCTGAGGGTAAAACCAGAAATTTCCCCACAGATATTCTTTGTGGAAGTTTTTTCTCCATATCACCTCTAGTGATACTGTCTTTCAGAGGGCATAGACAATTAGTATAGGCCCCAAGAGAGAGATTAAAACACTACCCCTACATCACAGAGATGTTCATTTATTCGTTTGTTTAATCTAGTCTTCATTTTTTTATTGATAAACAAAATTATTTATATTTTTATTGATAAATAAAAATTATTTACATTTATGGGGTGCAATGTGGTGTTCTGATATATGTATACAACATGGCATGATTAAATCAAGCTAGTTAACATATTCAGTACCTCATACATATACCATTATTTCATGATACAAACATTTCAAATCTATTCTCTTTGCAAATTTCAAGTAAAAAATACAGAATGTTTCATGCCTTGGTCTGTCACCCTTGCTCTGTAGTGTTTCCATGTTAGCGTCTGTGCTGCTGTAGTGAGCACATGGATGTAAGTTCCTCTTCACCCTTCTGTCACATTTTCCATCTCTCTGTCTACAACTGATACACTTTTGAGATATCCTTGAGTCTAATCTTCCTGTTCATTAATTCAAATCAATAGCATCAATTCTGTTCTTTCATACATCTATTGTGTATACTGTACCAAAAATAAAGTTTTTTACCTTTAGGTTTTACATTCATTCCTCTTTAAAAAAAAATGAGTGATAAGGTCTCACATCATCACCTAGATAAGAACGCAGTGATATATTCATAGTTCACAGCAAACTTGAACTCCAAGTGTCAGGAGATCCTCCCGCCTCAGCCTTCCAAGTAGCTGGGACTATAGGTGCTTGTCATCACATACATATGGCTAATATTTTTTATTTTCTGTAGAGAGGAGGTCTCCCAGTGCTATGTTGCCTAAGCTGGTCTCAAACTCTTGGCCTCAAGGGATCCTCCTGCCTTAGCCTCCCAAAGCACTGGGATCACAGCCATTGCTGATTGATTCTTTTTGCTAGACACAGTATTCACTTTTCTCTTTGAGGATAGCAATCAGTTTAATTTAGTAATTCCTTCAGCTTGGCTTTATTCTTTTCGATCAATGGGTTTCAGTTTAACTGTTCATTGAGCTTTCAGCTGCTTCCTTTCCTAAAGTATCTGGGAACTCCCTTTAGTGTGCTCCCACTTGGATCTGAGATTCCTCTTTACACATCTGTGAAAGCCATCCATGGTTGCCTGTTTGGGAGCATGTGGTGGGAGTGAGAAGAGCTTCTGGGCAGATGTACCTGTAGCTTGTTTCATCTCCCAGGGTATCTCCAGTCACCCAAGGTATTATCCAGCCTTTCCATCCCATGTGTCTGCACAAGGCTCTCACCTGAGGACAGGCTCTTCCTTAACTCATGGTCTAGCCAATAAGGAGCATGGGGGAATATGGAGTGTTTCACAAGCCAGCTGCTCTGTCTTGGCTCTGTCAACAATTTTCTCTAGGACTCCCCCTGCTACTGGGATGCACCACTCCAGACTTACTGAGACTTCAGACTCTGAGGACCAGACATGTCTTTTGTAGTCACTCTGTTGATTGTCACTATTTTTTTTTTTTTCCTGAGGAGGAGTCTCACTCTGTACTCTGCTGGATAGAGGATCTCATGGTGTCATAGCTCACCGCAACCTCAAACTCTTGGGCTTGAGCAATCCTCTTGCCTCAGCTCAAGGTGCTGGGACTACTGGTGCCTGCCACAATGCCAGGCTAGTTGTTTTGCTATTTTTAGTAGAGAAGGGATCTCACTCTTGCTTAGGCTGGTCTCAAACTCCTGAACTCAGGCAATCCACCCGTCTCGGCCTCCCAGAGTGCTAGGATTACAGGCGTGAGCCATTGCGCCTGGCTGGATACCATTGTTTGATAAATCTAATTACTTTTATTGTTATGTAAAAAGACAAGCATACTAAAGAAAACGTCATAATTTTTTTACTAATGACATTACATAATGACATAATTTACATAATGACATTAAATGACTGCACATAATGACATAATTTACATAATGACATTAAATGACTGCACTGATACTGGCACTCCATAACAATACACTTATTTTTCTTCTTGTTCTTCCCATATAAATCCCTGAACTACGTATTTGTCTTGTCACAAAACAGGAACAAAGGATAGATCTAATCAGGCAGATTTGAGAAAACTAGTTCAAAATGTAATTTTTGCCATTTCAAAATCATTGTTAAAGAAACAAAATGACCACCTAGGAGAAAACACTTGCAAAACATATACCCAACAAAAGATTTATAACTAAAATAAAGAACTCTTAAATAATTTTTTTGAGATACATGTCACTCCATTGCCCAGGCTGGAGCATAGCAGCATCATGATATCTTATTACACTTCAAACTCTTGAGATCAAGCAGATCCTCCTACCTTACCCTCCCAAGCAGCTGAGACCACTGGTGCCTGCCACCATCCCCAGCTAATTGTTTAAAATTTTTGTAGACATGGGGTCTCACTATTGACCCAGGCTGGCTTCCATCTCCTGGGCTCAAATGCTCCTCCCACCTTGGCCTCCCAAAGTGCTAGAATTACAGGCTTCAGCCATAGCATTGCACCCAGTCAATATTTCAATTTAAATAAAAAAATAAAAAAAAAGAAAATAAATGACCCTAATATAAATGAGCAAAAGATTTGAATGAATACTTAACCAAAGAAGACATACAGATAGCTAGTAAGCACAGGAAAAACTAAACTATCTACAATATTAGTCACTAAAAAAATAAAACTACAAGGATACAGCCCTACATATGTATTAGAATAGCTAAAATTAAAGACTAACCATACCCAAGCTGCTGAGGATGCAGAGCTACTGAAACTATCACACACTGCTGGTGGAAATGGAAAATGGTACTACCAGTTTGGAAAACAATTTAGCAGCTTATTGAAAAGTGAAGCATGCACTTACCATATGCCTTAGGCATTCTACCCCTGGGTATTTACCCCAGAGAAATCAAAGTCTATGTCCACATAAGACTTGTGGGTTTTATTTCCCAGTGAGACCCTGAATGTCCTCACAGAGACCTAGGCAGCCCTGGCCTGGGCTCAGCGCTCTTGTCCAGTGTCCAGACAGATCTTGGGAAGGAGGAAAGTAAGGCACATTATGACTAGACCAGATCATTTGGAATTACAACATCAGAACTGAAAAGGAATTGAGATGTCACCGCGCCAACCTGACACCAGAGTAGGAGTACTTTGCTGCCCCTGCAAGAGGCTGCCGTGCCGAGGCCTGTGGGGCAGGTGCCAACTGCACAAGACAGCGACACATTCTCTGCTCCGCCTTTGGTACCACACAGATCTCCTCTCAGCAGCTTCTCCTCCTGCTCCTCCTCGCCGGTCTGCACAGGCTCACGGGGCTCTTATACAACCCTCCTCCCCTCTCTGCCCTCTTCTTCTCTTCTCCAACTTTCCCACAGAAAACATGCAGCCCTTTAGTACTGTGGTGCTGGGAGCACCAGGAGCATCACTTCATGGCTCCTCCCTAGGAGGACGGGGGTAGAGGGGGAGCCAGGCTGGCCTTGATGCACAAGCACACAGTGGTTTTCTTCCCATTCTAAAACTAGTTTGGGGCCAGTCTCTTCTGGGGATTTCCACTGTGATTACTATTTACTGAGCCTTGTATTTTCCCAGACCAGTAAAGACAGAACAGGCTGGAATTAGAGACAGAGATTAGAAATGCCTTGGGGTAAGCAGATGTGATGAGAGAAACAGCTGTATTTTAATGCAGATAGCATGGGTAGAAATTTTATTTATTTTTTAATTAAATCATAGCTGTGTACATTAATGCAATTCAAGACATTTTATGAATACTCTAGGTTCTCTACCTTTATATACAGGTAAAAATAATATATAGCTCCACAAAAACCACTAAGAGAAAAATCTATTCTGCAGTTTTAAAGAGATATTATAAAGTTACTAATTATTTGATTGCAAAACAAGAATATATAATGTTGCCCACCAATCAAGATTTTACTCAATTGAGTCCCTGCCCCACCTCAAAATGCTATACTCCCAGGTCAAAACCAAATTACTTTGTCAACTTGTTCAGAAAAAAACCTTAACTCATCTTACTACACGTTTTGCTTTCTCCTAGTTTTTGAGAAAGATTCGATAACAGGTGTTCCCCCAAGACGTTTGTGTGAGTTTTGGGACGACTAATGGGGCCTGGCGCAAGAGGGGGCTTTAGAAAGTGGACAAGAGGCCCTCTGTGGAGCTGAGAGGGAATGTCTGCTGTAGTAAAAGAAAGGTCGCATTTCAGAAGAAAGCTGTATCAGAGAAAACTCTCTCACGGAAAACAAAACCACTCATGAAAACAAAATCCAAAAGCAGTAAAAGAAAGGAGAGTCAGGGCTGCTGGAATTGTGGGACAATGTTGGCGGTGGACTGTAGCAAGAAGAAGGTAATATTATATATCCACTCCCCGACCAGGGATCGCCAGCACTGAAGGGGCAAAACAAAAGGACTAATTGCAAAGATTCTAGTCCATTTAACAGCATCAATCAACCACCTGCTCTGTGCTGAGACTGCGCTCAGGAGCAAGGTAGTTAAGCAGGGGCTGTAGGAGGCCAAATCGGTAATAGCAGGAGGGTGGGGTGCACTGGGTTTCCACAAAAGGGTGTAACTGGCTTGTAGGAATTTCCTATGGGCTGGAAGTGAACTGAATCTCCGTGTTGATGTATAACCAGGGGCCATACCTGGTCCTGGTGATATGCAGGGTTGTTTAAATGGGAACTCTTGTCCAGAAGAGCTGACCCAATTTTACCAGCTGTCAGGGCACCATATAATATTGAACCTGACGTTTAGGTCTTACACCACAACTCAGGAGGAAATCAGCAGGCCCTATAGCCTGAGTCAGAAGCAAATCTTTTATTCTGACTAAAAGCTGCCTACCTAGTCCAGCATCCATACAACTGTAAGTTTCCTGTCTCCAGATGCCTCTCCTGCAGGCTGCTGTGACCTGACCCAGGACAAGGTGGGGTCTCCTTCAAGGACCGAGTGTGGAAGGGCTTCTGCTTCACTTCGAAGAGTGGCAAAGCCACCAGGGAAAAAGGCTAAAAGAAACATATAAAAGGCTTGATTGTTCAAATGTAAATGGCAATGTTTTGGGTAAAAACAGACCAAACAATTTAATTTGATCTAACAAGTAGTTATTTGTGGGAAGTGGTTCTGTTAATTAACATCAGGCTCTGACTTGTTTTGTTTTTAAACTTTAACGAGTTTTAAGTACGAGGGGTGCTGTGAAGAAGTAAACTCACATTCCGTTTAAACCTTTATAATACGTCTGAGTTGATGCCAACACCTGTGTGTGAAAGAGCAAGTTTCTAGTAGCCACCAGCTGTGGTTTCTAAAATATTGTCACTACAGAAAGAATTGAGGTGCTGATTTTCATTTGGATGTATCAGCTTGTCCTATTTTCAAACATTGCTTCCCACTTTGATCATCGCTCACGGTCTTCTTATGGGTAGTTTGTCAAATTAAATTCACTCGCGTGGGATGTGAAGCCTGGGTGGGGCATGGAGACTGGAACAAGCACCTGCTGTGCACCAGAGACAACATGGGAAGTATGAGCTGTTCATAGAAGGTGCCCCAGAGGTCATGCACAAAGTTGCCATTTATAGGGAAATTGGGAAATTGTAGCTAAATGTATCTTTTTTTTTTTTTTTTTTAACAGATAATACAAACGCTTTATTTAACATTTGCACATCATCACAGTTAACCCTGATATCCAGGACCCGGCAGCCAAGTACGGTGCAGCCTCAGAGCTTCTCACTCTGAATTTAACAGTGTGGGCAGGTTACCCTCGTACACGGAGCTTTTCACATTGAGAATGATGGAGCAGCTTGTGTCGTCCGTAAATTCTATACGCACCTGCATGCACTGTCCCTGCAAGCCAGTCCTGCCCAGCACCTTGGTGACCCTCGCCAGCCTGAAAGGGTGCAGGCGGCTGGCGTCCATAATGGTGGTGTGGCAGCAGTGGTGGGTGAAGAACTAAATGTATCAATATTTACAAAATATTCATTATACAATTTTATGAAATATTAACAATATATTCTCTACATGTTGGCCCACTTTTTGTAAAATTTTGTAATGGATATTTTGTAAAAAAAAATGTATGTATCACTACAATTTCCCATTTTCCCTATGTTGGCAGCTTTGTGGGTGACCTTTGGGATACCCTGTACAAAGAGTATAAATATATAATATTTGGACGTCTATGCAAAGAGTTGGCATTATGACTATGAGTAAAGATTTTTTGACTTTCTACTAATTTCTGCTTGAATTCTAAAAACCACTTTATTAAGGTATGTTTGATATACAAAAAGCTGTAGATATTATATTATCAGACAAGCCCCAATGATGGTCTGACTCAACAACATTTTGACTTTACCATGGTGTGAAAGTAATATGCATTTGTGAAAACCATACTGTAAACCCACACAACCATTCTGTTTTTCACTTTCGGTACCGTGTTCAATAGCTTACATGAGATATTCAAAGCTATTATGAAATAGGCTTTGTATTAGATCTTTGCACAAATATAAGCTAACACAAGGCTGTGAGCCAATATAAGTGTTCTGAGCACACTTAAGGGAGGCCAGTCTACATGCAGTAGATTCGGCATATTTTTTACTTTTGTCACGTTTGCACTTTCAGTTTACAATGGGTTTGTTGGACATAACCGCATCGTAAGTTGAGGAGCATCTGTGTACAACTTGATGAGTTTGGAGGGGAGTGTACATATGTGAATTGTCACCATAAGCTATACCATGGACAGATCCATCACTTCCAAATTTTCAAAACGTTTATTTCTTTTACAATTAAGAGAAAAGAAAGAAAATTACATTCAAAATTTATGAATTATCCTGGTCTCGAATGCAGCCACAGGGTCCTTCAGTGAGAATGAGGTGGGATCTCATGTCCCTGAATACGTTGCCAAAGGACTGGAGGAGCCAGGCTGAGTGCCCAGGAGAGGCAGCAGGCACAGGGGGGCACTGATGTATCAGGATGGTCCTGCTGTTGCCTCTTGTGCTGGTTTTGTGAATCGTTCTAGAACTTTTGAGGGTCTTTGTCTCCTCCTCTGCTGGTCATTCTCCTGCACATCTAGTTTCCCTCAGTGAAAGCTGAGCACGTGATCATATCATACAAAATCAGCAATCCAACCCAGAGCCTTTAGCAGTCCATAGCAGTCCCAGCTCTGATGTCCTTGGAAACAACTGCTTACTTCTTACAGGGGTAAACTCAAGGGAACAGGAATCCAGATGTCGAGAGTACAGACTTTGCTTTGATTGGAAGCTTCCGGAAGAGCCAGAACCAGACATGCGGGTTTGGATAACAAGTTCCTGGCTCTGGGTGTAATGTGGAGAGTTTGGGCTGGGCGGGCTTTCCGTAAAAGCACACAGATGGTCTCTTTCAGATTGCAAGAGTGCCTCTCCCAGGAGTGTCCTAAGTTATGCACAAATAAATCCAGCTCTAACCTGAATTACCTTCTTCCTGCAGCTCCCAGCTCTTCAAAGGCAAGAGTACTTAAAAGAGGCCTCATCTGCCTACCTCCCACTCACACACTGTTCACCCACTTGATTCCGGAGCTGCCCGCCCCCAAACAGCCACATGACAGTTACGCTGCCTTGCTGTTGCCAGATCCAGTGGGTCATTCACCGCTCCACTGTACTTGATTTTCCACAGCAGGTGACATTGGCAACATCTCCCTCTCTCCTAATGCATCCCCTGCAATACCATGTCCTCCTGTTTGCTTCCAGCTTCTCAGAATGTTCCAACTGCATTTCTTTGCAAACTCATCTCCTCTATCAGACCACAGAGCATGAGCTCCTCTGGAGGCTGAGTCCTGCTGGTCATGGGTATCCTGCATCTCTGGTCCCCAGAGCAGTGCCTGACACACACAGGCACACAGCGTGAGCCACAGGAATCAAGGAACAAAGCGCCTTCCTAGGTTGAATGGAGCTCACCAGTGCCCTGAATAGCCCCCTCCAAGCCTGCTGGGCATTGGCTCCCACAGAACCCCCCAGTGGACCCCACCTGGGAAGCACCTCTGGGCATGGCTCTGTCCTCAGGGCCTGGAGAAGAACCAACTCTCCAAAGCTTTTCTGAATCTGCCCATCAACAGGAAATCTGAGACTTGAAAGGTCTGTCCCCTGGGGACTCCCTCAGCACTGGCAGAGACCCATTCTTCCCCCCCACCCCCAACCTACCAACAGAACAAATAACCTAGTTTGAAAAGCACTGTGGACTCACTCCTTTGTGGTAATTATCAGAGGCTTACATAGCCTCTGATAGCCCCACATAGGTGTCACAATGATGCTATCAGTGACCCCAGAGCCGAGACCCTTCTGTTCATTCCTCATTCAGGCAAATGGTACCTGAGAACTAGATTTTGGATAATGACTATTTTAAAATGTTATAAATAACAGCAGTGAATTTCATGGACATATTATGGTATGTAATAATTATACTTTAAAAAAAAAAATGAACATCACAAAAAATGTGTCCCTATTCTGTTGTTAAGCAGAAATACAGGCAAAAGAAAGGTTTTCTATGGCAGAACTATATTATGTGACAGAACTTTCAAAAGCTACTTTATTACAACATTTTAAATAGGTGAGAAATAGACACATAAGAAAAAATCAAATATTTTTTATGAAAAGATGACATTGTTTTCTTCTATAATTAAAACAGCAAGATTTATACATATATCTGTGTATATGTACATACATACGTGTGTTTCTAAATTCCAGGTAACACAGAATTGTGCTAACACAGTTTCTGTGTAGTATACATATATTCTACATGAAATTTGAAATGAAAAATATGAAGGATTAATAAATAAAGATAAATAAAGAATAATTTGTAATTGTCGTAATATTTTCCATCTTGAATGTTACGTTCATATTTATCAACAGCTTTAGAACTTTAGCATGGACAGTGCTCATTTCCATGGAGCTCCAATTTTATTTACCATTTTATAAATAGGAGCTAGGAGGATATAGGGGAGAAAGAAGAAGAAAGAAAGGAAGGAAGGAAAGAAGGAAAAATAAGAGCGGGAGGGAGAGAGGGAGGAAGAGAGCATCTGCTGTCCCAGACCCCAGACCAGCTGTGTGTTGTGTAACACCATCATCTTGTGGTCACATAGCTTCATTACACAGTAACCCAAAATGATCTCATGGCTCTTTTAAAAATCGTTAATAACCAATGAAACAATCAGAAATATAAAAGCCATAAACAAAGACAAAAAAAAAAAAAAAAAAAACAACTAGAATAGTCATGTTTAGCACACATCAGATATATTTTAGTATTTTTCAATCTTTCCATTTCTGAACAATCAAAGAAGTTCCATTTTCTAAAGTTAATTCAGACAGGTTTTTAAAAGATATTAACTGGGCTGGGTGCAGTGGCTCATGCCTGTAATCATGGCACTCTGTGAGGCCAAGGTGGGTGGATTGCTTCAGCTTAGGAGTTTGAGACCAGCCTGAGCAAGAGGGAGACCCGGCCTCTACCAAAAATAGAAAAACTAGCTGGGCATTGTGGTGGGTGCTTATAGTCCCAGCTACTTTGGAGCTGAGGCAAGAGGATCACCTGAGCCCAAGAGTTTGAGTTTGCCATGAGCTATGACACCACGGAATCTACCAAGGACAACAAAGTGAGACTGTCTCAAAAAAAATTTTTTTTTGAATTTCAGATATATGTGGGATTTGGGGGACATCCTTGCATTCAAATATAAATCTGGCAACACTTCCCTCGGGTGCAGTGTGGAGATGGGAGAGGATGAGATGGAAGGGGGTGGGGGGTTCTGCATGGTCTCAGGAGAGAATGTGAAACTCGCAGCCTGGGCCCATCTGCTTTGCCCCTGTTGAAATGTTTTATTGAAATGTACCCACAGTCATCCATTAATAGACTATCTGCAGCTGCCTTCACATTACAAGGACAGAGTTCAGTAACTGCAACAAGGACCACGTAGCCCAGAGAACCTAAAATGTTTACTATCTTTACAGAAAAGCTTTACTCACCTCTGGTATCAAGTAAACTGAAATGACAATGGACACTCCTAATCTTAGCTATTTGCCACCTCTGATGATAGGCTTCTATCCATAGGCATGCCTGAAATATACATTTGAAAAATGTATGGATATTATATAAGTGATTTTATTTAAACACAAGGCAATAATGCTACTTTTAAAAAAGGCACTTTGAGAAAGTTTAGTATCTATCAACTTTCGTGTCTTAATACTCTAGACAGCCTCATGAGCTCTCGTTTCTTAGCACAGTGAAGCAGATGACACTGTGAAAGATTCAGGGAAATCAAATCCACAGTAACTTTTTTGTTTTCTACAATTCTGGAGGCTAGAAGTCCAAGATTAATTAAAGGTGCCAGAAAATTTGGTGTTTTGTGAGGATGTGCTTCCTGGTTCATAGCGGGACTGTCTTCTCACACGGCAGGCGTGAAGGGCCTCTGACAAAAGTGCTAATCTCATTCATTAGGGCTCTGACCTCATGACTTTATCACCACCCACAAGCCCCTTCAAATACTAGCACATTGAGGATTAGATTTGAGGACACGGATTTCAGGGAAACATATTTACTCTACAGCACTCACAAAAGGAGAAATGGATAATCTGAATATATCTAGTATAGAAATGTATGAATAATTAACAACCTTCCAAAAAAGAAAACACCAGAGCCAGATCATTTCACAGGTGAATTCTACCAAACATTTAAGAAAGAAATCACACCAGTCATGTACAATCTCTTCCAGAAAATAGAAGCATGGGTAATGTTTTCCAACTCATTCTATGAAACCCTAATATCCAAACCAGATAAAGGCCTTAGAAGAAAAAAAATGTACAGACCAACACCTCTCAGGAACGTAGATGCAAAACTTCTTAATAAAGTAGTAGCTAACTGAATCTAGAAATACATAATATGAATTCAATACCAAGACCAAGTGGGCCTTATTTTGGGTATGCAAGGCTGCTTCAACATCCAAAATACAGGTAAGATAATCCATTACACAAGCAGGCTAAAGAATAAAAATCATTTGATTATCTTAATAGATTCAGGAAAAGCATTTGAAAGAATCTGATACCCTTGCATGAATAACTCTCACCAAACTAGGAATACAATGGAAATTCCTCAACTTGATTAAAAAAAAAAAAAAAAAAAAAAACTTATACCAAAACCCCCCCTATATGTAGTATCACACATAAAGTGAAAAACTGGATGATTTACCCCTAAGATCAGGGAGCAAGAGGTGTCCCCTCTATTCAACATCAGACTAGAATTGTACCAAATGAATTGGAATTTAGTTCCAATTCATAAGAAAAGGAATTAAAAGATACACAGCTGGGGAAGGAAGAAGAAAAACACTCTTTGCTTAATGATAACTTGATTTTCTGGGCAGATTTCAGGGTGACAAAACTATTCTATATGAAGCTATAATGGTGAATACTTGTTATTGATTTATCAAAACTCACATGAGAGTATAACTCAATGAAACTTCATGAAAACTAGGGAGTACAACAATATTTTGTCATTAATTGTGACAACTGTACCACCCTAATGCTAGATGTTAATAATTAGAAATAATTATGCCTGTGCGCAGTGACTCTTGCCTGTAATCCCAGCATCCTGGGAGGCCAAGGCAAGTGGATCCTTTGAGCTCAGGAGTTCAAGACCAGCCTGAGCAAGAGTGAGACCCTGTCTCTCCTAAAAAAAATTGAAAAATTAGCCAGGCCTTGTAGCAGGTACCTGTAGTCCCAGCTCCTTGGGAGGCTGAAAGAGCACAAGAGTTTCAGGTTGCTGTGAGCTATGACACCATGGCACTCCAGCCTGGAGCAATAGAGTAAGACTGTGTCTCAAACGATAATAATAATAAATAATTAGAAGTAATTATAATATGTGTGGGGATAGAGATAGGTATGGTCTAAGTATGTGCAACTGCATGCATTATCTGCCCAACCATCTGTATATCAAAAACTTTACTGGAAATAATCCATCAATTATTTTTAAAATAGTAACAGAAAAATCTCTAGGAGAAGATTTCCAAATATGTGGAATTAAATAACAGACATCTAAATTCATGGATTAAAAATGAATTAATAGAGAAACTAAAAATCATTTTGAACAGAAAGAAAAAGAGGCCAGTTGCAGTGGTTCATGCCTGTAATCTTAGCAATCTGGGACGCTGAGTTGGGTGGATAGCCTGAGCTCATGAGTTCGAGACCAGCCTGAGTCAGAGTGAGACCATCTCTAAAAATAGCCGGGCATTGTGGCAGGCACCTGTAGTTCCAGCTTCGTGGTAGGCTAAGGCAGGAGAATCACTTAAGCCCAAGAGCTAGAGGTTGCTGTGAGCTGTGACATCACAGCACTCTACCGAGGGTGACAAAGTGAGACTCTATCTCAAAATAAAATAATAAAATAAAATAAAGCCCAATATACTCACAACACAGAATTAGATAAATAGGACTTCAATGATATGGGTCTTTTCATTATTCAAACTACAAGGAAAGAAAATTCCATGCTCTCCAACATCTTTGGTTTTTCAGTACTACCCATAATGGTTATCATAAAACCTAGAATGTCAAGATTACCACATATACTCGAGTATAAGCCAACCCGAGTATAAGCCGACCCCCTTAATTTCACCCTAAAAACTGGGAAAACTTAGTGACTCGAGTATAAGCCGAGGCGGAAAAATGCAGCAGCCACTGGTAAATTACAAAAATAAAAATATATACCCAAAACAATTACAATAATTGAGGAATCAGTAGGTTAAATGCTTTTCAATATTTATTGCTAAAGAAAAACTCCAAAAGCCCTGATTATAAGGATTCAGGATTTATAAACATTTATTTACAAGACTTTACTGCCTTAAATGGGGTTTTCACTTAATTAAATGTGCCATTAAATATTGTGGGTTAAATAGTTCAGTGGA
>CAUYPK010059273.1:0-15567 GCA_963574355.1 Loris lydekkerianus | reverse complement strand
GATGTGATTAAGGTCACAGACCTTGAGATGACAAAATGTAGGCCTAACACAATCATGGGCCCTTGTTTTTTTGTGGGGGGTGGAGGGGAGATTTGATGTGCTAATTATTTGTACAAATTGGAGTGCTTACATCCTACTAATCAACATAGCTTTTACCTCATTTACCCAATTACAGCATTTAGACATTTGTGTTCTACACCTGATAGATCCAACTTGTACTTGCAAGGTGCTCCATAGGTGTGGTCCGAGGGCCCTTGGGTTTTTTTTTGTTTGTTTGTTTGTTTGTTTGTTTGTTTTCCTCCTAACTTATAAATATATTTTGGAAAATTTCCACATTGTTACATAACGTTTATAATTTAAGCAACATGATCGAGTAACTGCTATATTCAACACAATTTCTGGACACAAAGTTAGAAATGTCTACAAATATGGTCCTTTTCATCAATAATTATCTTATCTACTGAGTGAGTGGAGGGTGACTGCATTCAGAGTTACCATAGAAGATGATTCTTAATAAGCCCTGCCAGGGATATGTGGGCACTAAGTAGAGGAAGAGATCTTGGGAGAAGTGGGTCACTTTAAAGTGGGAGGATTTCATATGAGTTTGCAGTTTATGGTGGTGAAAAAAACAGAAATCCTCTAGGGAGATGGAAAGGGCAACAACAACTTAAGGTCAGAAAGTATAGTATGGTTGGGAAAGATAAGAAATAATTTTTGTATAAGTCTGCTTAAAGAGATAAAGATAGGCCTGTGAAGGCATTTGAAGGTATTGCCATGAAAGAGTCTCAGGTCAAATTGTAGCTCCATTATCTGCTGCCCTATAACTGAGTAACCTAGGAAAATCGGGAGTTTAAATTTCAAGTAAACAGAGAAATCCTATCTGGGAAGATGGCTTTGAGTAGGGATCTACATGGAGTGATAAGAAGTGAATTATGCCAAGTTTCATGTATTGTGCACTGAATGTTTATGTCTTATCAAAATTCTTATGTTAAAGCTCTAGCCCCAATGTAAGGGTATTAGGAGGTGGAGCCATTGAGAAGTGATTGGTTTTAGACAAGATTGTGAGCCTGGTGCCATCACAATGGGATAAGTGCCCTGTAAGGAGAGGAAGGGAGCAGAGCTATCATTCTCCCTCCACCATCTGAGGACAGTGAGAGGAGGGAGGTCTGCAAAGGCAGAGAGTGAACCCTCAGTAGGAACCAGATTGGTTAGTACCTTGTTTTTGGACTTGCAGCCTCCCAAACTGCTAAATATAAATATCTGTTGTTTAAGACACTTAGACACTTAGTCTGTGGTATTTTGTTATAGCAGCCCAAATTGACTATGACACAGGGAACATTCTGGGTAGAGTGTGATGAATGTGGTGAGATTGAAAAAAAGGCTCAGTGTGATGGGAACATAGTGGGCAGGGGAAATAGTGAAAGGAGGTGAGATTGGGGAGGAGAAGAGGGACAGCTTTGTGGATTGTGTCCCCCTGATAAGAAATGCATATTAAATACTACAGGGGATGGAAATCCACTGGAATGTCTTAGATATGTAAAGATACATGTAATGCATATAAAGAGATTGAGTCTGTCCCTGCCTCATGCTGAGTGCCAAATCAATGACCATTAATCTTATTTTGTGTTAGATGGTATGGTTGGCATGAGAATATTTTAATAGATTATTTTTACAGGAACTTGATAAGTGAGCATAGATAATTCAAATTATATTTTAGCGTATGAGACTAAAATTAATATTGAGTTAACATACAACCCTATTAACAGACAATCAAAAGTACTTTTACATAAATAGAGAGAAAAGAAGAGGGTGGGTTCTGGGTACAAACTGTTGCAAGAGACAGAGACAAGACAGGGTAAATCATATAAGGCTATTGGAAAGAGAGTAGGGCTTCTACTTTAAGTGAGATGAGAATCCAGTGAATTCTTTGACTAAAAAGTGAAATTTTAGGACTTAAAAAAGCTTCCTTTGAGCTTACCTGGCTTCCCTGTGCTTGAAGTGGGGGAAGAAGGGAGATCAGTTAAGAAGCTACCAAAAGCACTTAGGACAAAGATGATCCTAAAATGGACCGGGGTAGTGGTTGGGGAACATTGCTAATTGCTTAGATTTTGGAAGAATTCCAGGGGAAAGCCAAGGGATTTGCTAATGGACTGTCTGTGCTCCGTAAAATGGCAGAAGATTCAAGAACATCATATAATGAAAGGGGGCCCTCAACACCTATGGCCCTGTCAAAGCATGAGAGAAGCATCAGGCAAATTCTAATAGAGAGAAATCCTGCAAAATACCTCACCATTATTCCTCAAAACTGTCAAGGTCATCAACAATAGGGTAAGACTGAGATACAGGTGGAGCTAAGAACAGTCTATGGAGATAGGACTGATAAATTGCTGTAGTTAGTTTGGGCTGCCATAGCAAATACACAATAGACCATATAGTTCAAAGACATTTATTTCTCCCAGATATGAGGGCTGTTAATTTTAAGATATCAGCATATTCGGTATCTTCTCACTCTTTTCACTCTAGGCAAAGAGAATGCACTCAGAGCTTTTCATTCCCTTCCAAGGGCACCAATCTCATTGTGGGGGCTCCACCCTCATGACCTCATACAAATCCAATTATCTTCCAAAGGCTCCACTTCCAAACCTCACTATATTAGAACTTTAAAATAGGAATTCAGGGAAAACACGAACATTTGGCCCATAGCAAAATTGTAGTGCCTTATCTTGGATGGGCTATTGTAACAGAAAAATACTATTAAGGCAATACAAAAACTAAGGCAATTTTAATAAAGTATAGACTTGAGTTAATAAAATATATCAATATTGGTTTATAAATAGTTAAATATTATTCATACCAATGTAAGATAATAAAAATGAGGAAATTGGGTAGTAGCTATGTGGAAACTCACTTTACTATTTTTACTTTCTTTTTGGGTGGGGGGGGAGTAAGTTTAAAAAACAAAGCCTTTAAAGTAGAGTCAAGGGTGACATAACTTTTATGTTCTGAACAACTGGAAAGGTGAAGTTGCCCTTTACTGCAACGGAAGCCTGTGGAAGCCTGTGAGAACTCGGAACACGGTTCTGCAAGACAGTAAGTATGAACTGCCTCTGTCTTCCTCCTCACAAGCCCAAGTCTGTGCTCAGGACACAGAGACACAGGACACATTGCCACATGAATATCCCGGGATCTAAAAGGTCTAGTTGAAGCAAGTTTGAGTTGCCTGGGAAAGCTTCCTGGACGAAGTGGGGCTTGGGGGATGTTTTAAACACAAGAAACTACCTACTATATTTGCAAATGTAGAGGTTACAAAGAGCTTTATTGCAAGGGACTTAATTCCTTCCTTTGTACTCCCATGTTTTTAGTCCACGTATCCCCTTACCTCTTTAGATGATGTCTCTTGCCGTTTAGTAGAGTTGTTTTGATTAACTTTTGTCCTTTTACTCACGTTCATTTGCTTTCATTTTCCTGAAAGCTGTTTATTAGTAAGTAGCAGATAGCCCTTTGGGGACACATTAATTTTCTCAGGAATCCTTTCCCGTGCTCCACTGGTGTTCTTTATCTCCTCGTTCCTTTTGGCTGCAGTCAGCACTTTTTCTTGTCTCTGATGAATTATGTTGCTCTCATTGCTATTATTACAAATAGGAGATGCAACTCCCCACCATCTACAATAACAGTGCTTCCAGAGACACATTAGCTGCACTTAAAATTATAACTCCTTCATAATATTTGAAATAATTCCTTTGAATTACAGAAGTAGAAATGAACTATAAGATCAGTGATTCCCAGCCATGTTTTCTTTAAGCAGCATTGAACTAAATAATACCACAAACATGGAGGCATACATATAGGAAAAAAATATTCTTATTCATCCTTGATTATTAGCAGGGATTAGGCACAGTTTGCCCTCATACTATCTCTTTTGTAATAATTAGACAAGTAAACAATTGGTAATATTTACTTTTGTAAGACCTAATTCTCTCTTGTTTACATTTTCATATTTTTCTCTTCTATTGCCATTGGGAACGGAGAAAAGAATCCATTCTGTCTCGGCCAATGTAAGAAAATAGTAAATTTCATTTTTACTTTTGCAAACTAGTTTCACCTGTAAGTAAAACTAGTTTGCTGACATAAGTGATTGACAGTGAGAAAAACATTCATTCGGTGAGTAAAAATGATCATTATAAAGTCTAGTTGCTCTTTGCACTTAACTAGCTTTTTTCCTCTTTTCTAAAGGATGTGACTGGCTATCTAAATATCAACTTAGGGTGGTGATGGCTGGAGGCTGCCTTCAGGTTACAGACCAGCTTGGGACTGTACCTTTTGGTTATGTCTAGAGAAATTTCATAAGAAAGCTTTTTAATAGCTGCCTTCTGATCAGCTCAAATGCAGAGGAAAAGCACGTGTCCAGTTAAAGGACTTTCCTACAACCATGTACAGCCTGTCACTGCTGCTGTTGCTGCCCACTCATGCAGGGGAATGAAACAGCAGCACTGTGGCAGCCCCTGTGTACAGGGCACTGACTGTTCTTGCCCACTCAGTCCCAGACCACGTTTCTGTCTCTGGGGCCTTGGTACAGCCAATGTGCCAAAGCTGCAGAGGTTGGACCTGCTCTATCAGTAGCATGAAAAGAAACCGGGAGGACACACACACATTTACAGGGAACTGAGTGCATTTGTGATCTTCATCAGCAGAACCCAGGTGGCTCTAGATGTAATCAAAGCATTCAACTCCAATTTCAAAGCTGCATGTTCATAGCATAATTGCCTTACCCATATAAAGGAAGCAACATTGTATGGTGAATTTGTAATATACTACAAAAGATATACCATGGCTGTACAATTAATGATAGCTATAAGGCCTACTCAAACATCTCACAGAGCCTACACCATGTATATCTTAGCAATATGATGTCATTTGGCCTGGGGATTCACAAACCTGGCCTGGGGATTACCTGGTCTTCACAGTAACAGGACCGAGAACCCATGGTTGCCTTGGGACAAGGCCATCAAAGCAAAGATTACCCTTACAAGAATAGTTTAACCTTCCTTTATACCACGCAAAAGAAATAATTGGTAACTTACCTGTACTGATTACAGGTATAGGAAAGGTTAAAAAAAATAAAAAAAAAAAAAACTCTTAGGTTGAGGGGCTTCTCCTGTTTGGAGGGTTATCTGACCCCTGACTGTATCTGATTCATGCTACCGGCCTGCTTCTGCTATCTGTCCTGTAACGTCACTGCCAGACAGTGTAGGACTCATCTTTAGTGGGAATTGGACTAGAGGGGAGAAGTTGCTGCTGGGGAAGCTGGGTCACTAGGCCCATTCTGTAGAAAGATAGGCCCAGTAACATCTTCCAGCTAATTTCTACAACTGCATTTTCTGTGAGCTGTTAAAAAAAAAAAAAAAAAAAAAAAAAAAAAAAGATTCATGGCTCGCTGCCAGTAGCACAGTGGTTATGGTGCCAGCCACATACACAGAGGGTGGTAGGTTCAAACCCAGCCTGGGCCAGCTAAACAACAAAGACAACTGAAATAAAAAATAGCCAGGCATTGTGGCAGGTGCCTATAGTCCCATCTACTTGGGAGGCTGAGACAAGAGAATAGCTTAAGCTCAAGAGTTTGAAGTTGCTGTGAGCTGTGATGCCATGGTACTCTACCAAGGGTGACATAGTGAGATTCTGTCTCATAAATAAATAAATAAATATAAAATAAAAAGAGATTCAACAGGTGATCTAGGGAGGGCAGTGAAGTCCCCTACTAGCTCTTAAATGAAATACATCTGAAGTACCCTTAGGGCACGGGAAGCATATATTTTTCTAACAAATGTGAAGGGAGAAACTCTCTCTAAGAGAAGGTGAAGGAATACATGTGTGACACAAGTTTGAATGCTATTTGTCTTAGGGACGAGAGTGGTAGAGCAAGTTTTAACAAGAGCTTGCTATAAGTTAGTCAGTGCACCATTGGAATCAATTTTTATGGCCGATATTCAAGTACCTGTAAGACAGGGCTTCTAATAGGATAAAGAATATTAAACAAGCTGTCGCTGACATGCCTAGCTGAGAAAATGAAAGCATTTGCTATTTAATAACCCAAAAAGGATGGAGAAAAAGCTACCTTCTTGAACAAAACAAAAGGGAGCTACATGAGAGAGACTCCATGCCAGAAGCGAAAATAAAGCCACAGAAAGTTTGGTGCTGAACAATGTGCTTAAATTTCCATCATGCCAAGAAATGTCATGACAGACACACAAAACTGTTCCTGGAAATAGTAGAGAAGAATATTTGGTGGTGCTCAGAAATACTTGAGGCCAGCTTTTGGTACTCAAGGAATTTGAATATGAGGATGGCAGAGTGCTTATCATCATCTAATAACTGAGAGCTGAACTGGAGTATCTGTAGTTTATTTGATTTTATACAAATCAAATGAGCAGAAGAAACAGAGACTACTTAAATAATTGAGGAATTGTGAGGTGGTCATCCCTGAGCTTGTTATTGCTGAGGGATACAAATGAAGCCAAAAGTCACCTTCCTTTGTTTTTCTTCATATTTTTATTTTTAAGTAGCTGAACTAATGCTTTTCTATTGGTAATTGAATCTAGGTTTGAATTGTGCCTCATTTGTTTTTAGCTCTGTGTCTGAGGCAAACAAGTCTTAAAATTTTCATTCTTCCATAAAGTTGGGATAATATTTTATGACATATATATTGCTATGGACTGAATGTTTGTGCCCTCATGAAATCGACATGTTGAAATCCTAACCCAGGGGTGATACTGTGAGCAGGTGGAGCCTTTGGAAGATGATTTGGTAATGAAGGAAGAGCCCTCATGATTGGCATTAGTGCCCTTGTCTCTAACTCTTGGGGTTAGAGACCCCAAAGAGTTAGTTGACTCCTTCTACCATCTGAGGTTATAACAGAAAAATTCTGTCTATGAACTAGGAATTGACCTCCCATCAAACACAGAATCTATTGGTGCCCAGATATTGAAATTCTCAGGCTCAGTCAATTTTGGAATCAATGAAGAATAAATGTCTATTACTTCTAAGCCACCAAGTCTACAATATGTTGTCATAGTAGCCTAAATATACTAAGATAGTAATATATGACATATTGTAGATAGAAAGATATACAGAAATAGAAATGTATGATATACAGTGTGGACATAAAGTTTTTAGGCTATTTACTATATTAAACTATTTTAAATTGCACATAAAGATATTATACATATTTATATTTAATCAGAAAGCTTTCAAGTATAAATCCAGTGATTTGTTTATTCAATCCTTTATGGAATCTATAACTGTGAAATTTACTTTTTTCTTAGAGAGATGAGTAAGGGAGCAATACCCCCATGGGCACACTTCCATAGTAGGAACATCTTGAATCTTCACAGCTTCTATAGTTTCTCCAATCATAGGATGTAACCTCTGGTTTAGCACCAGCCCCCAGAGATGCCTCCCCACTGGATGGTAAACTCCTAGCCACCCTTGTATACCTATTATCTGGAACAGATCTAGTAATTTAGCAATGACTAAGAAAATATCACACAAATTATCAAGCAGTAAGGTCATAAACTATGCCAATTTCAGTTATGAGGATTTCAAATTCTACCATAAAAATTAATGTTTTGTTTATATCCCAAATCTGAAATAAAGCAGATGTCTTCAAATTAAAAAAAAAAAAAAAAAAAAATCATGAACAATAGCATACTTTCAAGGTAAATACACATTTTTTAAGATAAATTTATTCTGGTCACTTTGGCCGCTGTTGGAAAAACCCACCGTGTAGGTCTGTCTTCTGAAGCCTACTTAGTTGACCAAGATCTGTCGTCCTCAGCAGCCCCCAGCATCTTGAGACTGTCCCAAATCTCTGGTCAGCATTTCAGCTTCTCGGTTACCACTTTCTGCCTGAATTTCAGCCTCTATGCCAGTTACTATAAACCAGTTTGTTCCAAGATGAAATTTGTGCCAAATATTAGATTCATTTTAAGCTTCTGTTCTCTTAGAAGAAGGGAAGTCGTGGGTATCAAGAGTGCTTGGAAATCTAGTTTTTGTACTCCCCCGTCCCAGCCCTGTAACATTGCTAACAGCTTTGCTCAGCTTCTCGGCCCCACAGGGGCTGCTTTCTGTCAGCTGCTCAGCCGCTGAAGCCCACATAACATATGCATCTGCAAATGCCTTGAGGTAGAAAATAGTGAGGCAGGATGGAAAACATATTACTGGGTACTTTCCTTTCATGACAGTGTTGTCTATGTTTCTAAAACCCCTATAACTTTGATAGCTTTCCAATACATAAAGACAGACATTTTTAAAAATATACACGTTTAGCATTTATCTAATTGTCAAAGACAAAATATCCTATATTTTTAGCAAAATATTCTGTACCATTATCTAATAAATTTCTTATCTGTTAGTCTAAGTCCCTATTTTGTACTAATAAATTACCTACAAAGTTCAATCCCAGTTCTCACATGTGTTTTATTTTTTGTTTCTCCTCACCTGTCTATTCAGTGCCCACTCTCAACCTAATAATGCTATGTGGAAGGTTCAATGGGAAGGCCATATTCTTACCATGATCATTGCTTTGAGTTGTTTGGCTGTTTAATTCAAATATTTGACATATTTCCATGCAAGCATCTGAGATCAATTTTTCAGTTTCTTTACCTAACCATGAAGCCAGTGCAACTTATATCAGGGTCAATTTTTTTTTTTTTTTTTTTTTAATAATATTCCACTTTCAGTGCCAATTTATGTAGTAATCACTGTAAATAACAGAGATACCCTGAATTTTCAGTAGATTAAAATTATAAGGGGCAAATTCTTGCTCATATCACATTCAAAGGACTCAGAAACTCTCTGGGACAACTCTGCTCCATACAATGACTCATGGATCAAGGCCAGTTTCCTTCTTGGTTATGCCATTTGGAACACAGGGCCTCTCATATGTGGCAGGAGAAATGTAAGCTATGGGAGATTATGGATTGTTTTTTAAAGCTAATATTTAATGACTTAAGCTCCTTCTTTCTCTAAGCCATTGGCCACTATCATTCACAGGTCTTTAATTACATGCACAAGGCCCAGGAAATGAAAAGAAACTCAGTTTCCACCATAGGTTATGCACTAAACAACTCTATTCCCACTGAGATTGAAAAGAACATTCAATTTATATGGAGAAGGGCATTTAAAAAGGTATATGGCTTAAAAATATTTTCAAACTATACAAGGTTGCCTTTTTACTCACATATTTCTTCCAGTTACCATACAATTTTACTGAAAGAGAAGTTTAAGCCAGACAAATGGTATTGCTAGGAAGAATCTACATTTCCAATGACAGAGTATTCAACTATTTTTACTTTTGTATTTATTAATGGAAAACACTTAATTATTTCTAATGTATTACTTATAAGTAAATACTTGATTTTCTCAGACTTTTAAATATTATGGCCAGAATATGAATAATTGCCAGCAACTTAAAGTAGAAAAATCTGAAAAAGTATATGCTTTTGATAGATATGTTTAGGGATTCATAAATGAGGATAGAATCACTTTTTTCTATAGCATAATTAGTTTAAGAGTTGAAAAACTGGGTATGATTAATATATATTTTGATCCAATAGTTAATTGTTTACACCAAGTTATCAGAGAGCAAATTGCTATCAATGTAGTTATCTTGAGCAAATGGAAAAGTTTGGCATCAGAATTAAGATTGACCATTGTGCCTCTTATGATGCACTGAGTTTGACATACCAAAGTCCAGTTCCACGTAATTTCAATGTTATAAAGCACACCTAATTATACAGTGTAATTGGGAAATTAACTTGATATTTTATCTGGCACATGTTTATTCTTTCTTATTGTCCCTCATCTAGTGTTACTCCTGCTTCTATTCAACCTGAAAGTATCCATTTAGTTTCTCAATATTTTGTCATTGGAGTGTGTCAGTGTTGTGAGTTTCTGTCAGTGAATTTCTATATAGATTTCCCAATGAGCACATTCATGTTAAATCTAGTTTATAATATTTTACCCTCATGAGCACATGCATTTGACTCAAGCTGTGGGTATATGTGTATTTTTTTACATACGCACACAGATAAACATGTTCAAGAAACATGATGCAAATTAAATAGGCAGAGATAGATAATTATTTTTATTCTCATGTGCTTTCCCCTTCATATTAATTAAGGATGGCAATACATCATGGACACAGATAATGATTGGCAGTGATAAGATTGTGAGAGGAGGCAAAAATAATTTGGACATAGAATGAATGACGCACAATGTAATTGGCAGAAACTGATATCTCTGGCTGCCCCATTAAAATTATATTGAGGGAGAAGGCTGATAGGGATCAGGACTTAATTTAAATGCAGAATAGCAGGAAGGAATTTGCATAAAAGCTAAACCCTCCAATAGTGAACCTGAAAATGTATAAAATTTAAGGGATTCATGCTTTCATTCACCTACTCCTGGCTTTCATGTTTTGCAGGGAAAGGAGGTAGCACAAACATGAGAAAAGGGCATTCCATTTAGCTATTTTTTCCACCTAATAATCTTCTGTCACCAAGCTATATTTTAATTATTTTTAGAAGCCTGAACCATCTCTAATATCTTCCCACTGAAGGCTACAAGAGTGAATTATAATTTTGATGCAATTACTAAATTGCATGTAATTTTATCTCAACCATCTATACCTTTATCTTACCTGAATTATATAATGTCAAAAGAAATCTGATGCAAGTTTCCCTTCATGGTAAGAGTACATTTATTGTTATATCTGTGTGATACAGTTGAACAAATACATGAGAAAGAGACATGGGCACAGGCTATGTTTCAGGAAGTTCATTTGAGAGGCTTTAGTGATAAGAAAGAATATTAGTCAGTTGGTTCTCATAGCACCTGGACACATAATCCTGTATTCCAAAGGTAGCCTTTGCTAAGGTCTCAATTTTATAGTTCCTGAGAACCGCTGTTTCATAACCACCAATTTCCATCAAGTGAAGGAGGGGGGCTAAAGTCGTGAAAAAGAAAGGTGTACTTGGTCCGTTTGTCTAGGTTGACAGGAAAGCCAGAGAGAGACACAAGCTTGAGAAATGCTGAACTAGTTCTAAGCTCTATATGACCAACTCAGAACTCATAACTGCTCATTCTCTATTTTACATTTTAATATGTAGAAACCTGCAGTTTCTACAATCTCTTTCTAGGTATCAAAATGAGTGATGCCCTCAAATGGCCTTTATGTGATTATTACACATAACATAATCTTAATTAACAAGATTGTATCAAGGGAGGATAAAAGAGAAATAGGACCTCAGAATAGAATAGATTAAATATATTTACTTCTCTAACATGAAAGTATAGTTTATCAAAGATGACCAATCAGTTTTGCTCCATAAAGTTTCCAGAGTCCCAATTTCTTTCCACTTTTTGCTGCAATGACCTCTAACTTGCTGTACTCATCTGTGTGGTGAAAATTGAGCAATTACTGTTTCTGCATTTCAGACCATGAGAAGGATAAAAATGTCAGGGTCCAAAGAGAGAGGTCTTTCATTAATTTGAAGATGGCTGAGCAGTTGCTCATGTCCTTTCCATGCACATTTATTGTTCTAAATCTAGTTATATCACCCCACCTAGGTGCAAGATAGCCATGAGTCTTAGAAGAATGGGAAACATCTTCTAAGTGATACTGCCCTGTTGCCCTGGAACTGCATCTGTATGTTACCTCCCCACACCCAACCTCTTCCATCCCCACTAAATAACTGTCACTGTATTAGATCGCATCCCCAGCTCACAAGCTCACTTGTATGTATGAACTGATAAGGTAACTGTGGGGTCATGGAGTTCCTATCTGCCACTGTGTGTCCAGATACCTAGAATCCAAGCTTTGGCTTCTCTTTTCTCATCAAAACTAATAAGTCTATGAAACAGCTGCACAAAATTGTAGCCTCAGACTAACTACATTCCATAAAATGTAAGCATTTGCCTTGCTATCTAACAGTGGACATGTGAGACTATCAAGGTTGTGGCAGGTTGTGAGTTCAAAAGTTGATAACAGATTTCCAGACTTTAGACTTTAAGCTGTATTTCAAAATTGATAGCATAATTGACTTAAAAATCAGAACTATTGAGTAAAATAATAATCTAAGTATTTAAAAACATTAATGAGAAATAAAAACTCTAAAACTACTCATGCAGCAAGCCAAATAGCTCAATCTGTATGAAATTCTTGTCAGAGACTATGATGTGATAATTTTTACTTGAAACGTCCCTGTAAATTGCCATGTGATTAAACCAGAATCATTTATTTACAAATTCTAATTTGAAAGACATCCAGCATATGTTTTCCAGTCTATTTAATTTCCCTAAGTACTCTCTTGAACATTTTGGTATTAACAAGGTATTTTTTTCATTATATCTTACAGCCTTGAATAATTTGGTCATAATAAAAATGATTAATGAACCCAAATGGAGATTGTGTGCATATGTCCTATATGAGCATTACCTACACAGGGACTGTTCTTCACCCAAGATGAAGGTTTCCCCAAAGAGCAGAGAGATTTCCTGCAGAGGTTACTTGAAAAGTCAAAGCCATATTAGTGAGCCTCTATCAAACTTCGAGCAAGGATATACGGTATATTAAGTGTCCTAAGAAGAATACCTCCCCCAGTCTCTCCATACTCAGATCTGTCTTCTCAGCTGTCAGAAAAATCTCTTGATTGGTTGCCAAGTCTTTTTCTTATGGTCCCCAGGTAACCACAACAAATAATGATAAAATACCTGTGAGAGATACCTAAGCCAGCTCTGTCGTACAGCCCTGCAGCCAAGTCAAGCCTGTAAATCCTCCTCCGTCAACATTCCTAGTCCAGAGGCTAGCTGTCTCATGCAGCCGGCAAGTCTGTCTACAAAGCCGGGGAAATGATAGCCTTAAAAAGCATGGAGAAGGAGCACTGTAGCTTATCCAGCATGGACTCTCATTTGTCCAAATGCTTTGTGATTCTGGTTTCCCCAGAGAAAACTCAAGGTGAAGTAGAAAAACAGTATGTGAGAGGGAAGTCATGGTCAGGGCAGAGAAAGAAGCAAGTCCCTACAGATAGGACCCCACTGGTCTTTCTGTTTGATTTATTTGTGAGGGAAGTTCTGGGTTTGGTGTCAGGTTAATAACATAACTAGAGAAATTTATTTGGGAGAGAGAGGAGGCAACCTGACGGTAAAAATAATTGTTTGAAGTAAATCATATTTCATTATTTATTTTGGCCAATGGAAAGAGATGCACAGATTGACAGATTAGCACTGTCACATCAAGTATTCCTCTTCTTGTCTCCCTTTGGTTCATGGCAGCATCACAGTTTTCACTATCTTTGAAGTTAGCAAACTGAATGGAACTAACTAGCTTTGGGTAATAAGACAGAAGAGGTCAAAGCATAGAATGGTCTGACTCCCATTGTTTGAAAGGGCCACTTCCCACACTCTCCAGAAGGCTTGGTTTCTTCTCTCACTTTCCATAAACAAAAGGCCCTGGGACCTTAGCTCTTCCTCATTCAAAAATCCCAGATAGAGACATGCACCAGCTTGGATACTTTCCTTACTTATGCCAGTTCCCAACTTGCTACCTCTCCTCCATATTTGGGATATTATTAGACAATCAGTGACTCAGAGAACAGGTCAGTTGGTTTTACAAAAAGCTCTGCTGACAAAGGTGAGAGGTAGCTACCTAAGCCAGTGTTTTATTTTATTTTATTTATTTTATTTCTTATTAAATCATAGCTGTGTACAATAATGTAATCATGAGGTACAATGTCCTGGTTCCATATACAGTCTGAAATATTTTCACCAAACTAGTTAACATAGCCTTCATGGCATTTTCTTAATTATTGTGCTCAAACCCTTATACTCTACACTTAGTAAACTTCACCTGCACCCTTCCAAGATGCTTGCTTTTAATCGGGCCTGTGGTTTTAAGCACCGTGTATTTACTGCCTAGTATATATCTTCAGTATAAACCTGCCCTTGATATCTGAAATCATATATTCAACTCCTACTCAATGGCTCCAGTTGAATAACAAAAAGATATATCAAATCTCTGATGCCCAAACCCAAACAACTCAAATCTTATCCAAACTTGCTCCTCCCTTAGTCTCTCCCTTTCAGTAAATAATAACTCTTTCTAATTACTCAGTCTTAAAACCTTAAAGCTATCCATATGCCTGTCTTTTATTGACATACTATAATTTGTCCATCAACAAATCTTTTAAGCTCCAATTCTCTAACTCTTTACAAAGTCAATGACAAGGCTGGTCCATGCTGCTATTGAGGCTTGCTTGGCTTACTACTGTAGTCTCCTAACTAGTCTTCTGCTTTTGGCCTTTTCCTCTTGTGAAGTTTAATCTCAACAGCACATTCCAAGTGATTCTTTAAAGATTTGAGTAAGATTGGTTATTCTTTTTTGAAAATGTGTGACTATCTTTAGAACTCAGTTACAGTGTACAGCATTGGCATGCTCTGAGTCCACATAAGCTCTAAGACCTCGTCCTCTCCTCCTCTCCTCCCACTTGCCCATCTCACTCCAAGCACACTGACCTCCTCATTATTTCACAGTTGAAGCCCACAAATTTCCCCCTCAGCATTAATGCCCTTGCTGATACCTACCTTGTTGGTCCCTTTATCTAGTTAAAGAAGTGACTCAATTTCAGTATTTCACGTCTTCCCACACCACCTTATTTAAAACTGTAATCTCCACTCCCCTGTATCAGCTACCTTCTCACTTCTCCTGAACTTTATTTCTCACCAAATCACCTTACCAACTCTTGACATAATGTTTTTAAAATGCATTTATTTGTTTTGCATACTTTTTTTTGTTGTTTTGTCCTAGAATGAAGACTTTATGAAAGGAAAATTTATACTGGTTTAATTCTTAGTGCCTAGAAAAGTACTTGGCATGTAGTCAGTGTTCAATAAATATTTGCTGCACAAATGGTCAAATAAGGACCTTGTTTAGTCTTACAAATCAGCTTTACTAGCTGTGTGACCTTGGGAAAGTCTCTCGAATATTCTAGTTTTATTTTCTTGTCTATACAACTAGTGTAGAAAAGCCTAATTTTATACTATTTTTATGAGAATTGATGCATACAAAATCCTACTGCAACACATGTCATGAAATGCATGTTCAATAAATATTCACTCCACTGAGTCTATTTTCCCCAGAGATAACCAAAATTTCTTGCAAATTGTAAAATTCATTTCTATCATATTTTCCATCTTACTGCTTGCTCTCTGATATTTCTGCCTCTGTTTCCTATTTTTCATACACTTTCCTGTGTCAATAATAATTACCGTATATACTTGAGTATAAGCCAAATTTTTTCGGCACAAAATTTGTGCCGAAAAACCCGAACTCGGCTTATACTTGGGTCATACAGGTTATTTGATTCGGTGTGCGTGCACCTAATCAAATGCACGTAGTCTCCAGTCGTCTTCTGCCGTCTGCTTGAGGGGGCGGTTTTCTGCACTTTATTTAAAGTTTTAAAGTTGTTGTTGCTAGTTTACAGTTTTTCTTTAGCAATAAATATTGAAAAGCAT